>PVJH01012814.1:0-62808 GCA_004026705.1 Nesogale talazaci | reverse complement strand
GTAGCTGTTCTAATTTTGCTTGCTCTCTAAAGACAGAGTTATTATTTTACTGCAGTCTTGGTGTGGGGGAAAGAATATGGTTTTGGTGACCAGAAAGACACGAAATGGGAGCCTGGTGCCTCTGATGAAAAGCTCGCTGACCGTGACTGGTCCAGCCACACAGCTCTGTCTCCTCATGCCTTTGCTTCCTGTTTTTTTTGTTTGTTTGTTTGTTTCCACTGAAGGTAAGAAATTTAATTTTTGGCCTGAGCCCTGGTGGCATAAGTGGTTAAGTGCGGGACTGCAGCCCGCGGGCTTGGCGATTCAAATCCAGCGGTGGCTCTCAGGAGCAGCACTGGGTAGCGCCCACGACCACAAGAGGCAGTGATGCCCCAAAAAAACAACAACAACAAAAATTTAATTTTTGAGGAACATAATTTATACTGAACATTTTCAAATCGAGTGATAACAGAAAGCAAAAGTGGTCTCCCTCTCTCACAATCCTAGGAATAAATAAGGGTATAAAATTTCTTTTAAAATCTTGATACATGAAACGTAAGCACCAGTATCCAAAATGAACAAATAAGGAGAAAAAAGCCTTTACTAAATACTTCAGAATTCTTTGGTTAGGATTCTTTCCCATGTGATATTAATATATATATATATATATATATATATATATTTCTATAAAAACCAGGAAAAAATATATATAGCCCTAGTGGCTGCTGACCCTGGGGAGGTGGCTCTCTGGTCTCCGTGCAGGGACTCCTGGAGTCTGTTTGCTGAAAAGCATTGCTATCATTTCCCTTTTTCAGTTGTTTTTTTCTTAAAAAAAAAACAAAAACAAAAGCATGAACATTCTAAAGTCCAAATCTTAGTTCTACTTGTTTCCTGGTTTGTAAAATGAGAATAACGTCTACCTTGATAGATAATCTCCTTGCTTTTTATGATAATGGATATTTTTAAAATTCAGAAAAATAAGAAATTAACACTTGAATTTGGATGCCTCGGAGGGATGCCTATCCATTTTTTTTTCTTTAAAAAATAAAACACAGGGGCTGAGCTCCGGTGGCGTAGTGGTTGTGTGCAGGACTGCGGCCCACTGGGACGGAGGTTCAATTCCAGCAGTGGGCCTGGGCCTCCTACTCCCACCACCAGAGAGCAGTGATGCCAAAAAAAAAAATACAGTAGTTTTATTGGCATATAGTTCACATATCATACTCCATTTTCATTTATTAGTGATTTTTAAAATCTTGAGACCCATCCTTCGTGTTTTGCATGCTCCGACCTGGATGGAATGGCTAGCTGGTATTTTCCTTTCCCCATGGGGCATAGGCTAGGCTAGTTAGTGTGGAGCTGGTTCCTCTGAGTCGCCTTGCACATTGAGTCCATCACAGTAACAAATATGAACACGGGTGCCAAGAACGTAGAGAGGAAGCATTCTTTCCACCCTTCTTATGGGCTGGGTTTTAAATTGTGTCCACATGAAGGGCTTGGAATTGTTCTACACATCAGATAATGATTAAAAGAAAGAGCTGGAAGCCTGGCTGTATTGTAAAGTCAGCATGTCTACAGCACTGCGGCTGGGTTCAACATGTGTGAATTGATTTTGGGTTTTGAGGGTTTGTATTTCTTTCTTTTTTCACGCCACAGGGATGATTATCATGCTTGGTTTATCACAGTCCAAGCAAAAAAGGACACAGCAGCAACTCACAGAGCCATCCTGAGGCTCATCCCCATCGCTTGGTGAAAAGTGGGAGCCGGGGACACTCTCGTGCCTGGGTATTACATGTGCTTACTGGGAGCTCATAAGATCTCTGAACACCTAAGAGCAGTTGAAAAATGCAAAAGCCATCTCTAACTCCTTATGAAAGGGAAAGGCTGGCATAGTTATGAAACTTTTTGATTTCTTCGCACAGGTTTGTGGTCGCAACTGATTGAATGCCTTTGGTTTTCAAATGAGGTAAAATGGCATAAAAGTTTGAATGAAAGATACATATTATGGTGCATAACACATATATGTAATTCTTTAGCATGTCTACTTTCAAAACTTTTACATATCCTATATTCTGTTTTTATGATTTAGATTTTTTCCCTTTCTCTTAAAATTTCTCCTTTTAATGGCCTTCTCTTCTAAAGATCTATTACATTTTAATTATTTTTGAGGGAACTTACTTGTACTACAGAAAACATTTCACTCTGCAGCTTTCCAGTTGCATTGTCTTTGAGGTCTGTGCTTTGGGGCTTTATTAAAGGTGAAACGCCTTCTTAAGGGAGCCAATGGGCTTTTTAGTAAGTCCTTTTTTTGGAGGGGGGGCATCACTGCCCTCTGGTGGGAGTAGGAGGCTCAGCCTTGCTCCCAGAGAACTGCTGCTGGATTTGAACTGCCAACCCAGTGGGCTGCAGTCCCGCACACAACCTCTATGCTACCAGGGCTCAGCCCAAGTAAATCCTTCTTAGGTGTTCAGAATCCTTCGGTTCTCTACGGAATTCTGCAGCATAGTAAGAATTTCTAGGTTATTTCATTCATTCAACATCAAGCTGCTTATTTACTGCAGTGTAAGTAAAATGTTAAAAAATGTTTTCTAGGCTGAGCCCCGGTGGCGTAGTGGTTGTGCGCGGGACTGCGGCCCACTGGGTTGGAGGTTCAATTCCGGCTCCCAGGAGCAAAGGCTGGGCCTCCTACTCCTACCACCTGAGGGCAGTGATGCCTAAAAAAAAAAAAGATGTTTCCTAATTGGACAGTTTGAAAAGTTTATCTTAGACAGCCGTGTTATTTATTGTTTTTTTTCCCCTCTGTTACTTTGTAATGTTTACACACCTACCAGCTGCCCAGTGTTCCAAATGCTATCTTAACTTTTAAGTGGAGAAAGCAAATGAACTCATCTTCCATATATTTTGTATCACTGTTTTCTTCACCCAAAGGGCCAGGGAGAGATTTCCAATCAGTCATCAGCAAGCTGGGGTCTCAGAATGAGAACAGAAGTTGAACAATTGTGTACATGCAAAGCAGAGACTAATGGGACTTTTTTTTGACAGAGTCAAATAACTCCTTTTTCTCTGGGTGAATTTTTTTTTAACTAAGTAATATTTGTCTTGGCAAGTGTAAATCTGAAATAATAGGCTCACTATCCTGCCTGACAGAAGGAATTAGAAGCTATGAGTCCAGATACCTTGGGGAGCAGCTGAGGAAGTGGGGCCTCCATTGAAACCTTCTTATATCACACATGGTCAGGGGCGGACCTGCTTGTCCTCCCTTCTGTGCTGTGTTGTCAATTCTAAGCTTTGCAATGGGCTAGACAGTGTAAAATTGGATTCGGTCATGTGTGTTATGTTAATGAGACAGGGCCACCCTTGGGCTGTGACTCACCGAGTCACCCTCAGGATGGACTTGAACACCTGGTGCTTCAAACAATTCGTGGGAAAATGGGATGAAAAGATGAAATGGTTGATGTTCCCTTATAAGTCACCACCCAGACTTAGACCACAGCCCAGATCCAGTGGAAGGGGTGTCTCCCTAGGGTGTGGCCTGCATCATCTTTTATCTGACAAGGGGTGTGGACTTTAGAGAGAGGGGTCGTGGGGACAGTGGCCTACCCTCTTGGGAGTGCAAAGTCACTCAGACTGAGCTGCTCTTCTCCTGCCGAGGCCCTCTTAACACCCCCCCCCCCCACCCCGCACCGGGCATCTGCAGATGTCCAGTTAGTGAGAAGCTCACAGATACTAAAAGGAGACACAGAGAAAGCCTTTCACTGAAGCCGGTGCCTGGAATTGGGACTTCCAGTCTCCTAAACTGTGAGCGAATCCATTTCTGTTTGTTAAAGCTGCTCCCTTGTGGTGTGTTATTTGGAGAGACCAGGCCCTGGAAAGGACCTCATGGTTGGTCAGGTGGAGAGACATTGACAAAGAGGAAGCCCCTCTATGGTACGGATTGACAGTGGTTGCAACAGCGGATTCACCCCTCACCCTGGTGAAGAGGATGTAGGACCAACCAGTCAGGACTGGGCTCTGCGTTGCGGAGGGTCTCAGAGTCGGAGCCGACCCCTCTCGGCGCCATGCGGAGCGTTTCTGTTTCAGCAGCATTAACTGACCCAGACACCTGCAGTCTACCACATCCTTCGTTTTAAATATACAAAAAGCCAAAAAGTCATCGAAATGAAAATAATCTGAGACTTGAGTGTTTTTATTCGTTTCTAGGTTAAATTTTTTTTCAAATTCTTTTCTATATTATACGTCGTCCTTCTTAAAATGTTTATATACTGAAATGAATGTCTTTTTCTCCCAGGAGAAGCTAACCTTCCTTCATACCTTGTATCAGCACTTGGTAGCGGGCTGTGTGCTCATAAAACAACCAGAAGGCATGCTAGATAAATTCTCCTGGTCGGAGCTTTGTGCAGTCTTGCAGGAGAATGTTGATGCCCTGATCGGAGACCTCAACAGGGCTAATGAGAAGGTAACTGTCCTCAGGCACCAGATACCTCTATTAAATTCAGTGACATTTGTCCACATCACAGTATCATTAAGAGGGGCTGACATTCATCTTATTTCAAAAAGAATTTGGATGTTAATAATTCAATACCATTAATTATGGCTTGTCTACAACTCAGTTTGATGCCATTGCTGTGGGCATGTAAATGTGACTGAGGTCTGTATGAAGTCTCTAAGCTCCACTCTCTGTGCGGGACATGCTAATACTACTAGCCAGGATTAGCCACAGGGACCTAATTAAAAGAAAATAAATTAATCTTACTGATGAAGCAACTCAAAGAAGTGAGTCATTTACATTAATAAACCAACTCTTTATCTTAGCATAAAATAGAAACAAGATGCAAGCTATCGAAAAGCGTGATCCTAGAGTTCTTTGGACAATCCAAGGTGTTCCTTTTTAAAAGTGCTTAAACATTATAACTGATGTTCTTGCAATGTTGCAACTGCATTTCAGAGCTCATTTCTTCTTTTCGAATGTAAGAAAGAAAGAGCAGTTGCAAGGAGCAAAGAGCAGATCTTTGTGGTCACTCGACCATTTCACAAGCCGCGGTATTCAGTGTTTCACAAATAAACAAACAAATAAATAAATAGCCTTCTGGTGGTTATAGAAAATTCAACGGGCACAGCACACCAGCATATGCCACCATTCACAGTACTGATTCATAGCCTGGATCTGTTGAGTGGGTCAGAACTATGTTTATGTGGTCTAGTTTCCAGGTCTGGTTGCACTGACATGCAATCTGAAGGGCCCCAAAGAGAAAGTTTGTTCCATAAGTGTTTTTTACCTCTTTTGAAGTAATGAAATGGCATCTTGGTTGGGCCCATTTGTGGTTGAGATTTCTTTTTTTTTGGGCATCACTGCTCTCCGGTGGTGGGAGTAGGAGGCCCAGCCCCACTGCTGGAATTGAACCTCCGTCCCAGTGGGCCGCAGTCTGCGCACAACCACTACGCCACTGGGGCTCAGCCCGAGATTTCTTATTACTGAGCAGTTTCTCTTGGTCCTATCAGAACACGTCATAGGCACTGAGAAACAGGATTGAGGAAAGGAGGGCTTGTGTTTTGAGACGCATAGATGTGTGTAATGGGTATAGTGCCTGCATGTGTAATTCTGGAACATTACTGACAATTAAAATGTGTGTGTGTGTGTGTGTGTAACCCTCTGAGATGGTATTATATTTTAAAATAACCTTTCTTTTTGGGCATCACTGCTCTCCAGCGGTGGGAGTAGGAGGCCCAGCCCCACTGCTGGAATTGAACTTCCGTCCCAGTGGGCCGCAGTCCCGCGCACTACCACTACGCCACTGGGGCTCAGCCCTAAAATAATCTTTCATAGTGTCCAAACATCGTGAAGTACCACACATGTTAACAGACGAGGTTATCCCTTCCAGTGTTTTGGATGTGAAATGGTTGGAACATTCTGTTTTATTACATATAGCATGTTTGCAGGTTTGCAACTGTCACTTAAATAACTCCTTTCCCAGTGAGATCATTAATTAGCTTGAGCATTGGTTCCAGGAATAAGAATATTCTTAGTCTTCTCAGCAAAGTGATTACTTTCAGGAGAAAGAGAACCAAAAGGTTTGTATCCACAGTATACAAATGACACCGTTCTTTGTGAAATATATAGCCATTTCCTATGCGAATGCCTGTCCCGTAATTTTAAACATTTATATATTTAACTTAAGTTTTAATATGATCTTGAGGAATAAAGACCATTTCTGGTCTTCTTTTCGAGAGGTGACGCAATGAAATGGGTTGTGTGCGCATCTCACTGTCGCGTGCCTTCCTGCAGATAAACCATCTAGAGTACATTTGCAAAAACAAGTCTGACACAATGAGAGAGCTTCAGCAGACCCAGGAAGACACCTTTAACAAAGTGGCAGAGCAGATCAAAGCCCAGGAGAGCTGCTGGCATAAACAAAAGAAGGAACTGGAGCTGCAATATTCTGAACTCCTCCTGGAGGTGCAGAAAAGGGCACAGGTATGCTGCTTTTCCAAAGAGCTTGACAAACTGGGCTCTCAGTCTTTAAATATTTCAAGTGTTTTCTTTCAGTGCCAACACCAAATCCACCTAAAACTCCATGAGGAACCACTCCTTAAAACTTACTCAGACTTACACACATGAGCATACAGCTGTGCTTGTGTGCATGTCTCAAGGACTGTCTTTCTCATAACTTTGGAAGTAGATGAGATTCTGGTAAATATATCTCAAGTTACGTTGCCTAATGAAATGGTGACATTAAAAAATCATTTTATTGGGGGTTCAGACAACTCATCATAATCCATATATAGATCCATTGTTTGCAAAGCACATTTGCACATTTGTTGCCATCATCCTCCTCAAAACATTTTCTTTCTACTTAAGCCCTTGGTATTAGCTCCTGTATTCCCTCCCCCTCCCTCATGAACCCTTAATAACTTATAAATTATTATTTTTTTATTAAAATCATTTTATTGGGGGTTCCTACATTGTTTTTCACAATACATAAATACATAGACTGTGCCAAGCACCTTCACATGCCTGCTGCCGTTATCATTCTCCAAATATCCGCTTTTCCACTTGAGCCCTTGATGTTAGCTTCCCATCCTTTCCCCTCTGTCCCTGCTTCCTCCTCCCCCAATAACTTATAAATTATTATTTTGTCATATCATACACTGTCTGATGTCTCCCTTCACCCACTTCCCTGTTGTACGTATCCCAGGGAGGAGGTTGTATGTAGGTCCTTGTAATCAGTTCTCCCTCTCTACCCCACCTTTCCTCCACCCTCCTGGTATCGCCACTCTCATCACTGGACCTGAAGGGATCATCTGTCCTGGATTCCCCATATTTCTGGTTCCTGTCTGGACCAGTGTACATTCTCTGGTCTAGGCAGATCTCTAAGGTAGAATTGGGGTCATGATAGTGGTGTGGGAGGAAGAATGTAAGAACTAGAGGAAAGTTGCATATTTCATTGTTGCTATACTGTATCCTGACTGGCTCGTCTTCTCCCTGCGATTCTTCTGTAAGGGATGTCACCTCACCTACAGATGGGCTTTGGATCCCCAATCTGTACACCCCCATTTATAATGATGTAATTTTTAGTTCTTTGATGCCTGATACCTGATCCCTTTGACACCTTCTGGTCACACAGTCTGGTGTGCTTTTTCCATGTGGACTTTTTTGCTCCCCATTTATGATGATGTAATTTTTAGTTCTTTGATGCCTGACACCTGATCCCTTTGACACCTTGTGGTCACACAGTCTGGTGTGATTTTTCCATGTGGACTTTTTTGCTTCTGAGGTAGATGGCCACTTGTTTACTTTGAAGCCTTTATGACTCCAGACGCTATATCTTTTGGTAGCTGGGCACCATCAGCTTTCTTCACCACATTTACTTATGCACACATTTGTCTTCAGTGATCGTGTTGGGAAGGTGAGCATCATGGAATGACAATTTGATAGAACAAAGTGTTCTTGCATTGAGGAAGTACTTGAGTGGAGGCGCAATGTCCATCTGCTGCCTTAATACTAACCCTTTAAGTACATGCACATAGATCTATTTCCCCATCATCATATATAAATATATTTACCTATGTACATGTCTGTATTTAGACCTGGATAAATTCCCTTTGCCTCCCAGTTCTTTCCTTTCTTTCCTTTTACTTTCCTCTTGTCCCACTATCTTGTTCCACCTTCATTTGGGTTTCAGTAATTTCTTTCTGTTACATTACAGCAATTTCTCTCTGTTACATTACTCCTGTAATGTAATATAACCCTATCAGATCTCTCACACCCACCTTGTCACTGATTTTAGATCACTTGTTATTTTCTTAACCCTGGCTTGGTCAACACCACCTCCTTTCCCCCACCTTTCTTCCTCTCATTTTCCCCAGAACCATCAGTCCCATTGTTTTTTCCTCCAGACTGTTCATACAGCCTATCTTATCTAGATAGACTTGCGGAGATAATAATATGTACAGAAAAAGCCCCAAGACATTGCAAGATGAAGCAATAAAAGAAAACAAAATGATAACAACAATAACAACAACAACAACAAAAAACAATGTCCAGAAGAAATATATAAATAAGTAAAAAAAATAACAAAAGAAAAACCTGTAAATAGTTCAAGGTCTGTTTGTTAACCTACAGGAATGTCCCCGATTGAGTCTGATGGGGTGCCACACCCTGGCCCCAAAGTATATCCGTGGTACTCCCTCAGGACCTCCATGCTCTGCTCCCCCTGCTGCTCTGCTGCATACCCTTAGTGTTTTGCCTTGGTGTGGTGAGGTCAGACCGGTACAATCCTGACTCTACGTCTTCAAAATGGTGAAAATTTTATTGTCTTTATTCTTTTTTAAAAATCAAACATTAAAAAAATTTAGTAACTTAGTATCAGTTTTTAGCATGAATATGCTTTTAACCAGTTTATTCCCATTTGAGGTTGAAATTTGTTATATCTGTAAATACTATAAGCAGCTTGTTGGAGCTGTGCTTTAGGTACTGGGCTGCTAACAGTAAGGTGGGCAGTTCAAAACCACTAGCCTACTTCTCGGCAGAAAGATAAGTCTTTCTAATCCTGTGAAGAGTTGCAGTGTCAGAAACCCACAGGGCCCACACCACCCTGTCCCGTACACTCTCTCTGAACCATGATCGACTCCCTGGCAGTGAGTTTGGTTTTGGATTTTTTAGAGGTCCTCTTCAGGAGAAAGATGAGACTGTCTGTGTGAAGGTTTACCTCTCAAGAAGCTTCTGTGGGGGCTCTGTGAGTCAGAATTGACTATAGCAGGGGTTTGGTTAACATCATCTAAGAACCACATTCATAGCTTCAGACCCTGTATCAAAACAGTTGACTCCGAGATTGATTCTGTGTTCCGTTGGAGTTGACTGACAACAGAGTTAAGGCTAGCTATTGCTAACTGCCATCTCAGTTTATAATACCAGAATGGGATTATTTTTTAATACTGAATTTAATAAATGGTCACTTTCATTCTCAAGATAGATAAGAAATCAGAAGGTTGCAGCTCCTTTTTCTGGTTGATTCAAAATTTGATAGATTCATTATTTAACATTTTTATCTGGTCCATTGATGCTTATGCTATCAAGTCTGATTAAAAATATATATTTTTTTGCCCATAGGGTTTTGTTCAAGACTCTGCAAACCAGTCCCACTCCCCCCCAAAAAAGAAACAAACCCACAATCATTGAGTTGATTCTGTCTTAAAGCAACCCTTGATAATAGCTCTTAATTTGGGGAAAAAATAGTGGTTTAATTTAAAATAAGCTATTCCTTTATTTCATAAAATTAATAGACTCTGTTTGGGTTTCTGAGGCTGCAAATATTTATGCATTTATGTTCTTACTGCAGAACGGCAGGTGGGTTTGAACCACTGACTTACCCAATAGGGTGCTGGGTGATGTGTTCTGTCTTTATTTTCTGTAATGGGCTATGAGTCGGAATCGACTTGAGGCAGAGAGATAGAAAGAGCAGCACAAATCACTTTTATTTATTATCAAGGTAACTCTACCAGGTCAGTGTTTTGATAAATATAAACACTCATGCCATCATTACCCCTGTTAAATATAGAAAACTCTTGGTGTAACATTTATTGTGAATATTTTATTCGACAAGTTAATGAAGTCAAAAGGATGTAGGATGGAGAACAGAAATTAAAGAAATTCTACTATACCATACTATAGTTCATGTGACACCTCCTACATCACAGTGTTGTAAGAGGTGGTGCGATGATTCAGTGCTTAGCTGCTAACCGAAAAGTTGGTGGTGTGACTCAGTTTGCTCCACTAGAGGGAGATGAGGAGTCTGCTTCTTTATGGATGGCAGCCTTGGAAACTCTGTTGTATAAGGTTGCTGTGAGTAGGAACCAACTCTCTGGCATTGGGTGTGTTTTGGGTATATCATGGAATTAAGGGTATTTGGCAAGAAATCTGAGGTAGTCATAACATTGACATGGTTTCATAGAGATGAAACTTAAAAAAAATTAACTTGCAAAATGTTCAAGGGCAAAGTGGAACTCATTTATATTCTTGGAAGCGATAGCTCCTTAAGGTATACAAGGCTGACCGGAATGATTGATTCACTGGGAGCCAGACACAGTGTTGTACATGTCATCTCCTGATGGACTGCGAGTCCGGGGGAGTGGGCACCTCCTCTCAGGCAAGGAAAGTCCTCTGGTTACTTTTCACCTAAATGCTAGAGATGGTCTCTTTTAATTAAAAGTTTTATTTTATTTTTGCTATTGTTGAGAATATACATAGCAGGGCACATGCCAATTAAACATTTTTTTTTCACACCTATAAGTCAGGGACATTGATGACATTCTCCCAACTGTGCAGCCATTTCCACCCATTAGCATAAAAGCTCATTGTTCCTCTTATGTTTCTATTTTGAGTGTTGTCAATTTGATCCTATGTAGATAGCTCTTACAAAAGCAAACTGCAGACAATATATACTAGTTAAGATAAATCACCACTTGGTTTAAAGAAGCTTTATGGAAGTATTTTGGATTAAAGTTGAAAGATTATCTCAGGGCAATAGTTCTAGGGATTCTTATAGCCCACATGGCTCCAGAAGGTCTGGATTTCATTGTTTTGCTAGTATCCACCTGACTTTGCATAGTTTAATACTACTAATAGTTTAATAGTTTTCAGTGCTTTGCCTGTGTTTGCATAGCTTTCTCACTTAAGCTCCACACCAACTCTGAGATACAGATTCTTTTAGAAATCATTTCTATTTTACATGAGGAAACCTAATGCTATTTATTTGTTCAGCAAGGATGTTCTTGTGATGGGATTATAGTGGAGATAACAGAGGTAAAATGTTTATTTAGCACATTAATTGGCATTTAGAAATGAAAAATTGTATGCGATCCACTGTTTTAATATATTATCATCACCTGTATCTTCGTGTAATATTTGTATTATACTATTGAACAGATTTTCTTAGAAATATATACTATTTTGGGCTGAGCCCCGGTGGCGTAGTGGTTGTGCGCGGGACTGCGGCCCACTGGGATGGAGGTTCATTTCCGGCTCCCAGGAGCAAAGGCTGGGCCTCCTACTCCCACCACCTGAGGGCAGTGATGCCTAAAACAAACAAACAAACAAACAAAACAAAACAAAAAAAAGAAATATATACTATTTTGGGGCCAAGCCCTGGTGGCGTAGTGGTTGTGTGTGGGACTGCGGCCCACAGGGTTGGCGGTTCAAATCCAGCAGCAGCTCTCCAGGAGCAAGGCTGGGCTTCCTACTCCCACCAGGGTAGTGATGCCAAAAATTTTTTTTAAAAAATATATACTATTTTAAAATGCAAAGTAATATATGACTATGAGTATAATGATATTTTTATATTTCTTGACCCCCCATTTTTATGTGATTCTTTTAAAAATTTTGGAAAAAATTTCATTTTCTTTGAATTCCATTTTTCCATGGATTGTTTTGAAATACCCTTGTATATTTCACAATTTGCCATTTGAACCATTTTTAAGTTTGCGATTTGGTGGCATTAATTACCTTTACCATATCGCCCTGCTATTATTACTGCTATCCATTTCCAAAAACTTTTCACCACTCCAACTACTCCTTCCAGGAATGCTTATTTCTGGCAAATGCTTCCAGCTTTCATCTGATGGTGGTGGAAGAGGACTCGGTGTATACTGTAGAGGATTTGGAGAGCTGAGATCTGTCATGTGCTAAAGGGACTCAATTTTCCCTATGCTGGGCTAATTTTAGTTTCAGCTTTCCCTCAGTCATCATGGCGTTAACTCACGACTTTGAATATTAGTTTAAAATATCATTGGAAAGGAAGTCTGTTTGGCTTTCTTGTTCATAAAAAGGCTATAAATGTGTACGGTAGACAGCTGCCAGGAATACAATCGAGTACACTTTTATTTCCATTTATCTAGCTGCAGCCACTCTGCCTTTTTAATCTATGTTTTCTGTGATTTCCCTTTTTATCTAACTGAACAAGGGGGGTTGATTTTGGAGAGAGCATGTTATTAACCTTTGTGATTTCCACTTGTTCCCTTCCACAATTCCAAAGATGGAGAAACTGAAGATTTTTTACCATCTTCTGCAGTCAGAAATTGGTCAAACAAGCAATCAAGATGCATGTATAATTACTGGTGATCGAAATACAAAAGCTAGCAACAGAGGAGAAGGAGTAGAATTGGGAGAATATGGCCTTGATGAGTGAAGCATTGCTGATGGTAGACTTCTGTAAGAACTAAATCATATTTATTGGAAGTAACCTTTGATTTAGCAGAAATGGTGACTGCAAGCATGGACCACCTCATGTAGATTACACAGGAATCAGATTGGCTACCTCTGTGGGAAGAGATGGAGAAGCTCACTATCATCAGTCAGTGCAGAGCAGAAGTCCCGTCAAGTGCTCATTGAGACGTTCAAGTTGGCATTGAAGAAAATGAAAATAAGTTCATGAGAGCCAAAGTGCAACCTTGAAAATGTCTTACCTAGAATTAGAAACCATTTCAAGAAAAAAATGTGACGCATTGGACACTAACGATTAAAGACTAGACAAATTGTGGGATGGCCTCCAGAGTATCATACATGAAGAAAGCAAAAGTTCATTAGAGAGATGAGAAAGAATAAAAAGAACAAAATGAATATCAGAAGGGACTCTGAAATCTTTTGTTCAGCTCCTCTCCTAAACCACTCCTTCCATTCACTGCATTCAAGTCTCTAAGGGTAGCTAGAGACCGTGAAGAAATGAGTGTAGACTTGGAATTAGAAAAACAAAAGGGGAAACAAGCTCAACATTTCTGAGAGAATAGGAAGTAGTGATTAAGCCTGAAGTTAAAATACTGCCCTCTTTTAGGTAAAATATTGAAGAAAAACAGTGAAATGGAATTGGTTTATGTTTTGCCTTCTCAAGAGGTAGTTTGTGGTCAAGAACAGATGATGTTGAAGACAGAAGTCCAAGATGCACTGGATGCATTCACAAAATCCAAGACTTTAAGGATTGATGACATAAAGAAAGGTGATTCAACAGACTATGAAAATAATGAAACAGACACGAAAACAGTAGATTAATATCACATGCAAGTTAAAATGTTACTGGAGATTAAAAACATGATTGAAGCACTAGATTGGTGGGAAGTGCTGGAAATTCAGGCTGGGTTCAGAAGAAGATGTGTCATGAGGACTACCATTGCCAAAGTCAAATGAATCTTGGCTGAAAACTGGAACTCCTAGAAAGATGTTTACTCAAATTTGATTTACTGTACCAACACATTCTGACTTGAGGATTATTGCAAACTGTGGATAGCAGAATGGAGAATGAGAATTCCAGAACACTGTACTCATGCAGAACTTGAATGTAGACAAAAAATGAGAGTCATTCAAACAGAATAAGAGGATAATGCGTGGTTTAAGTAAAGACAGGTGTGTGTCAGGGTTATAGCCTCATACTTCTTTAATATGCTATACTGAGAAAATAATTCCAGATATGGAACCATATGAAAAAAATGTGACATCAGGACTGGAGGAAGACTTATTAGCAACTTGTGTTATGCAGATGATACTTTACTCACTTAAAGTGAAGTGGGCTTGAAGCACATACTCATGAAGATTGAAGATTACAGCCTTTTGTATGGATGACACAAAAAAATTCAACTGGACTAATAAGCAACATATTGATAAATGAAAAGATTGAAGGTGTTAAAGATTTTGTTTCACTTGAATCAGATACATACTCACATATATACCTCTTATAAAGATAAATATTAAATTTTAGACATAAAAAACTCCTTACTCATTCTGTAGAGCAGAAGAGAATTGCCCTTGGGTTTTCTGAGACTGTATTGTACAGTCTAAACCAACATGAAGAAATGTGTTCCTAAATGCCCCACAGATGTTGCTGCCATATTAAAGACAATGCTTCACATAGAATATAGAACAAGTTCTAATATTTCTGTTTTCCAATGATATTACTTTAAAATTAAACAAGTCCATGGCCTATTGTGGCCACTACTTGCTAAATAAAGGTTCAACTGGAACTGTGAAATAGCTATTGTTTATAAGGACTAGATTAAATTACTGTAGGAAACAATTGCCTATCCTCCTCATCAGTAAAGTTGCTTTATTTTTTAATTCTTCTTGTTACATGCACTCGTCCCAGTTGCCTTTTCATTGCCAAATGACCCCCTGAAGCCTGTCAATAATCTTTTTATTTAAATGCTCTTTCATGCTTCTCTGACAGCTTGGCATTCTCTCTATTGTAGAATATACCCCAGTAACTGACTTGTTTGTTCTTCTAGCACCTGCCATAAAGAGTAATCAATATTCATTGAATGATAACTGAATTAGTAATAAAGAAAGTGAGGACCTAGTGTGTTGGATTTATAAATAACATGATATGTAATATAAAAGTTGCCATTTTAACCATACACTTTAGTGACATTAATTGCCTTCACCATGTTGTTTATCTGTCATCATTATTTAATTACAAAAATGTTTTTATCACCAGTAAGCAACTCAGTCCTCGTTGAACAGCAATCCCCTAATCCCCTCTACCCGTGGTCCCTGGGAACCTCTCTCTAATTGCCCATTTGTATATCTTCTCTGGAGAAATGTTTACTCAAGACCTATGGCCATAGGTCCCTCTTTGTCCCAGCCTCACTTTGACCATAATTGATTTTGATGACTTGTTTTATTTATGTGTTATAGGAGCCCTTTACGTATTCTGGATATTGTGTGAGTTGTCTCTACACTTTCTTGTTAAAGAACATTGATGCCAAAAGTTGATAATTTTGATGAAATGCACTTTATCTACTTTTGTCGCTGTTACCTTTGGTATGATAAAAATTTCCTCTCTACCTTATCAATTCCATATGATTTCATAGGCAGGCTTATTATTTTCTAGTAATGAAGATGCACTTGCTGCTAACAGTCCTTTTCATTTTAAATGAAGTTTTCGATGGTGGGCACCTTGGTTGGGAGGGTGAGGTTTAGTTCACAAGGAACATGTCTCTCCTCTGTCAGAGCTGCACTTGGGGAGGGGCGAGGTGAGAATGAGGGCAGTCCAACTCAGCGAATAAAATGGCAAACCTGCAAGCGTTCTTTGTTGTACCATTAACTGAACTCTGTTTGTTTTGGCAAAAAGTAGAGTCATTTTTATGGCCAGGAAAGCCGCTTTGGCAGTATAGTTCCATTAAGAGGAGGAAAGAAAAGTCAGGGCAGAACAGAAGAGAAGACATTCCGCAAAGCAATCATCTCCCCCCTGCCCCCACTCCTCGTATGCGTTTTTGTGCCTGGATGTACATTCATGAAATGTTTTGAAATTTATGTGTTCTACTGTATGTAAAGTTTCTAAGTAAGAGGATTTTAAAAAAGAATCAATGCCCGCATTCGGATCTAAGCTGTGTGGCCTATTACCATTCTATGTTCTGGGTCTTTGAGTATAAGGATCTATGAGGAGAGAGGAAGTAACTGGCAATAAAAAAAGGCGGGGGGGGGAGTTTCTTGTTTTCTCCCCCCCTTTTATCCAGAGAAATCAAATGTCTGTCTCATGGTCAAATGTGAGATTATTTGACTTCTCTTCTTACAGAAATTTCAAGAAATTGCTGAAAAAAACGTGGAAAAATCGAACTTTATCGAGAAGTCTCACGAGCAGTTGGTTCTTGAGAATTCACATTTCAAAAACGTGATCTCCCAGACCCACAAGGAGCAAACGTCCTTGCTGGCCGCCTGTGCACTGATGGCTGGCGCCCTGTACCCCCTCTACAGCCGGTCGTGCGCCTTATCGACTCAGAGAGACTTTCTCCAGGACCAGGTCAACACATTTGAGATGTTTAAATTGGAAATTAAAACGATAGCCCACGCTTTGTCTACTATAGAGGAGAAGAAACAAGAGGAAGGCAAGACCAAGAAGAAGCCCTTCAAAGGCGTGATTCGTGTCTTCCGGAAAGGGGTTATTGCAATTCTGGCAGTAAATAGACTCAAGATACTAGGCCAATCGTGCTCCTCCCTTTTTACCTGGATGGAGAATTTCAAAGAAGGCATAGGCATGCTAGTGTGTACAGGAGAGCTGAAAGACAAGCATACATTTGCAAGTAAGATAATCTGTCCCTTATTTTATCTAAATTGCACTTAAGCGAAATACAGTGTGAATATGCCTGACCATTTTGCAGATGCTTTATAAAACAAGTAATTTGTTAAGTCATATAATATTGGTGACAAGTAAATATGTATATATATATAAAATGGTCTTGATATATAAATTGATTTTTTAGTGGAAGATCAGATGTTTTTAAAAGTAGCATATATCTACATAATTTCTACTTTATCTAGCTTTATTATCTTTGAATTCTTTTACCATAGTGTGAGGTGTCACATTTATACAGTGATTTTTTTTCTCTCACTTAAGTTCATTCAGAGAAGCTGCTCTCTCAAATTTATTTTTGGGATGGCTTTTTTTTTGTCCTTCTTATAAATCAGAGTAAAATGGTGAGTTAAAAATCTATGGAAGAAGGCTGAGCCCCGGTGGCATAAGTGGTTGAGTGCAGGACTGCGGCCCATGGGCTTGGTGGTTCAAACCCAGCAGCAGCTCTCCAGAAGCAAGGCTGGGTAGCTCCCATGACCACCAGAAGGCAGTGATGCGCCCCCCCCCCCCCAAAAAAAAATCTATGGAAGAGTTGGATGAAAACAAGCCATATGCGGCCTTTCATGCTAACATGTTTTCTGGGCATACTTGAATATCCTCAGCACACAATGAATTCCGTTTCTAACTTTTAAATGAAAGCTATCAATTACTATTTGTCTGAACTAAAATTTTCTTTTTTTTCTCTGCTGGAAGGTCACAGAGAAGACAGATATATGGGATAGGCCAGACAACTATTGCTTTCCCTATGGATACTCTAGATGAGAAATGTGTGCAAGTTTTGTGCTGTTTCTTTGTTTTTTTTGGGGGGGGGCATCACTACCCTATGGTGGGAGTGGGAGGCCCAGCCTTGCTCCTGGAGAGCTGCTGCTGGATTTGAACCGTCAAGCCAGTGGGCCACAGTCCCACACTCTACTACTACGCAACTGGGGCTCAGGCCTGTGCTGTTTCTTAAACAACTGAACACTACTATGCATTTAGAATGTGTATTATAGTAAAATTTTGTAGCATTTCATAATTGATGTAAAGTTGTTTCTTGGCAGAACATCAGAAGGAGCAGTTCCGCTGCTTACAGGCACTCAACTGGCTCACCAGCTCCGACCTTCTCCATGCGGTCGTCAGTTCTATGGTTGAATTACAGGAAGTGATTAGTAAAACAGGTACAGTTCCTTCTTTATTATCCTTGCAAAATATTTCACTTAAAAGCCAGTGTCCGGAAATATTTTAGAGTGCCAGTCTAATCATCTAGGAAGAAAATGCATTTGTTCTTACCTTTCATTGATTCAGATACGGAGAGATGGCTAATCGAATTGTTCCCTGCTGCAGCGCAGGCATGGGGATCTTGATGGGCAGTTCTCTCCTTTTTAAAAAAATTTTTTTTTTTTTTTTAGTTCTTTCTTTCTTTATGGGGAAATCCAAAGATGGTTGATGGTGAAGGTCTTCTCCTCACTTTCTCTCTCACTCGGCATCCGGTTTCCCTTGTGGAAGACTCACCACTAGCGTTTCAATTGAGTAGTGCTGGTCACGTTCTTTCAAATGTGTTGGTCTTCCTTCTTTTCTACCTTTGTCTCTAGATTTCAGAAGTTTGAATAACAATGGAACCAGTGGAATTTTCTCTTCTTCAGTCATTTGGTGACGGATTTTTGGTTTATTTGAATTTCTTCGAGAGTTGATTTTGTAGTCTTCTTCTTACACCGAGACTGGAGCCACCTATAGTCACTACCATCCAGATCGGAGATTGTTTCTTTTCAGTGATCCATTTTAGATTATGTGATGTGTGTGTGAAAGGTTCAGTGAAAATGGATTTCTCTGTACGAGAGGAAATTAACTACTTTATCATCATTTTAGGCACTTTAAACAAAAACAGTAAACAGATTCACTGCCATGGAGTCTACACCGACTCATAGTGACCCTATAGGACAGGGCAGAATTTCGGAGATGATGGGACAGGAATGGAGAAAGCCCCATCTCTCTCCCAACACATGATCACTGTATCCCCAGGGCTCCCCTAGACTCCTTCATAGTTGAAATGGTATACTGGGCCTTCCTCCTTCCTCCTTCCTTCCTTCCTTCCTCCTTAATGGAATGATAAGTTGGTTTGTTAGAGAAATCTGCTTTATAAATCTACATAGATAACTTATTGTGGTTTCAAATAATATCTCTCTAGATTTAGATTCCTGTAGTAGGAAATTGGTAAGTTAAAGGTTACTTTTAGGTTGTAGTTAATCCAGTGCTGTTGGGAAACAATATGCTTCTTTCATGTATTGACAAACCTCAAACAACTGGGCTTGTACTATCAAATAGCAGTCAAGCTCTAAACGTATTTTAAGATTTTTGGTGTTAGAAATGTAGGAAGCTCATCACAAAAGATCACAGTAGAATGAAATGCCACTTATAGTAAATGTCTGGATCAGGCAAATTTGTAGTGCCAGATTTGTTTGTGGTTGCGCAAAGCTCAAAGAAGCATTCATTACAGATGATAGGAAAAGA
This sequence comes from Nesogale talazaci, assembly GCA_004026705.1. Lineage (NCBI taxonomy): Eukaryota > Metazoa > Chordata > Mammalia > Afrosoricida > Tenrecidae > Nesogale > Nesogale talazaci. The sequence goes on along the minus strand of PVJH01012814.1, from coordinate 43,738 downwards.
CTGCTCAAGTGTTTTCTTTGGGGTGAAGAAAATATGCAATTGACTGTGGTGATAGTTGCTCACTTAATGACCAGAGTAAAAAAACATTGATTAGGACTCTTTAAATAGGTGAATAAGGAACCAGACTTCAACCCGGGGTGCCAAGACGTGAATGCAGCATACCTGCATGAAGCAGTGAACCAATAACGAGGTCTTTGGGGGCTGGCCCCCGATCACAAAAACTTGAACCTTCCACTCCCCAACCCCCCAGCCACTTAGAATGCAGTTCAGAATACAGAACTGTAGCTGCAGCTCAGGGAGAACTCTGATCAGGAGCAAATGAAGAGGGAAGGAGAGAGAATGGAACATGTCCTGAACCACCAAGCTCCGAGGATGATATTTCTGCTCCGAGCAGCCAATGAATGGAGAGGACGATAGGGCTGGCGCCACCATGAGACATGACTTCCCTCACTGACCACTGACCCATAGCACTATAGGGGATGACACTGGAGACACAGTGTGGAAATTTGTGCCCGATCTGAGCCCACCACCCTAGGGTGAAACACTAAGGGCGTGCAACAGAGCAGCAAGGAGAACAAAGCAGTGAAGTCCCCAGGGAATACCAAAAATAGACTGTGGGGCCAGGGCGTGACACCCCATCAGATTTGACTGAAAAACACTCCTAAGGTCAACAGACAGACCTGGAACTATTTATAGGCTTTCCTTCTTTTGCTGCTGTTATTGTTGCTGTTTTGTTGTTACGTTTGGCTTTGTCTTGTTTTTGTGTTCATTATTGTTGTTGCATGTCTGTCTAGATAAAATAGGTGGGATAAACAGAGGCGAAAACAAGGGCATCCACCGTTCTGGGGGGGACATGGAGAGGGAAAGGTGGGGGAAAGGAAGGGGGGTGACAAGAAACTCAGGGACAAGAGAACAATGGGGAGGAGGCATGGGATGCCTGGTGGGGCTTGATCAAGGGCAATGTAGTCAAGAGGAATTGCCTGAATGAGGAATTATCTGAATTACCAGACATGATAGTGCGACAAGAGGAATGTAAAAAGAAATAGAGAAAAAAACTATGAGCCAAAGAACATTTATAGAGGTCTAAACACAACCATGTATATATGTAAGTACATTTATATATAACGATAGAGAAATAGATCTATGTACATATATTGATTTGCTAAGTAGTAAAGCAGCAGATGGATATTAGGCCTCCACTCAAGTAGTTCCTCAAGGCAAGAACACCTTTTCTATTAAACTGACATTCCATGATACTCACTTTCCTGACACAATCGCCGAAGACAAAGCAGGTGCAAAAGCAAATGTGAAGAAAGCTGATGGTGCCCAGCAATCAAAAGATACAGCATTTGGGGTCTTAAAGCCTTGATGATAAACAAGTGTCCATCTAGCTCAGAACCTTCCCTGCCAGAACACAAAGAAATTATTATTCTAGTTTCTGCCTTTAAAGATTTACTTATCGTGGGTTTCATATAAAGAAGACCATACGGAAAAACAAACAAACCCTAACAACAATAACAAAGTCAAAGCCTCATGAAAACAGAAAATAATAAAAGCTAATTCAAAATGAGTTCAAGGAGAAAGTCAGCGATAAAAGGTTAACCTAGCTCCGTGTTCATTCATTTACTTTCTGACACATTCTGTCTGAGGGCGCAGCTGCTTACCTCCCTGGTCAATGGTCTCAGGCCATGTTGTTGCTGTTAGGTGCCAGGGTGTCTGACCCATAGTGACCTGGAACACCCCAGTTCAAAACCGTCCTGGGTTCTCAGCTGTCTCAACAATCACAATTGTTCCTATGCTTGAGCCCATTGCTGCAACCGCTGTGTAAGCCATCTCCTCGAGGCCCTTTCTCTTATGTGCTGCCCCTCTACTCTCCCCAGGATGATGTCCTTCTCTGGGGGCGGGTCTCTCTTGAGGTCATGATGTCAGGACAAAAGATGCAGGACACAGTCTCACCATGCTTGCTGCTAAGGAGCACTCTGCTCATTCCTCTTCCTAGACAGAGTGTTTGTCCTTTTGGCGGACCATGGTACTCTCACTCTTCTTCACCAGCACCACAGTTCAGATGCATGGATTCTTCAGTCTTCCTTACTCAGTGTCCAACTTGTACATGCACAAGTGGCAATTGGAGCCAGGCACATCTTAGTCCTCAATGAAACAGCCTTGCTTTTCAATACCCTAAAGAGTTCTTCTGCAGATTTACCCAATACATTGAGGGATTTTAGTGGAGGCTTAATCACTGTAGGGATTCTTCTCTTGGATCTTGGACTTTCCCAGGCATCCAGGATGAATTTTAATATCTGGATAATATAACATTTTTTAGATATATCCCAGTTTTGCAACCACCTTATGTTAGGTTTCTTTCATCAGAGTATAGGTAGCAAGACTATCATTTCTGATTTGTAAATAGATTAGTTTGTTTTGAATCTTCTAGAAATATGGGCAGTATCTTAATTCTCTTTGCCAAGTGGGAAGCTGTAATTGCAAGACTATGGAAAGTTATTTAGGAAGTTTATTTAGGAAGTTATCTGAGCCTGAGCCCTGGTGGCATAGTGGTTGAGTGCGGGACTGCGGTCCTCGGGCTTGGTGGTTCAAATCCAGCAGCGGCTCTCCAGGAGCAAGACTGGGTAGCTCCCACGACCACCAGAGGGCAGTGATGTCCCCTCCCCCCAAAAAGAGGAAGTAATCTGAAAATTCTGAAGTAAGAGAAGGCGCTTTTTAAAAAATTTAAAATTCAATTTAATTTTAATTTTTTATTGGGGACTCGTACAACTCTTATCATCACCCATCCATCCATCCATCCATCCATTGTATCAAGCACTTTTGTACATCGGTTACCCTCATCATTCTCAAAACATTTGCCTTCTACTTGAGCCCCTGGTATCAGCTCCTCATTTTCCCCTCCCTTCCCACACCCCCCTTTCTTATGACCCCTTGACGATTTAGAAATTATTATTATTTTGTCATATCTTACATTGTCCGACATCTCCCTTCACTGAGGGAAGATACTTTTAATGAGTTCTTTTTTTTAAATTTTCTTACGCTTTATTTCTGAGAAAGTTTGAAAAACTAAACTCTTTTATATCTATTGCACCTTGTCATGTTTTTTTATTTTTTTATCCTCAGGCAAACTGTGATGTATATATGACAATACCAAGTAGTATATTAAACCTTAACAGAATTGCGTATTCATTCTAAGGTTAAACAATCTACAGTAAGTTGCTCTTTTAAGAAATGGTGGGTATATGTTTAAATTGTGAGCTACTTGTACATTACTTCTATCTGTGAGAGATAAGTTTATTACCATAGGTTAGAGTGCATAGATGAAAAACTTGAATTCTGGATTTGGGTAGGGGCTCTGTTGTTTACTAATTGCATGACATTGAGCAGATTATTTTAATCCCTCCTGCCTTAATATCCTTATCTATAAAATTTGCCTAATAAAGTATCTGACTTCAAAAGCTTATTGTGAGTAACAAATGTAATCTGCGTAACCAAATCTTTTGTCTCTGTGTGTGGTGCTTATATATTCCAGTAAATGTTGTTTCATTTCTTTCTCATGCCTGGATGTCTCAGTGTCATTAGGATGCTATTTTTTATGACACGGAAACTTCATGAACTCCAAGTTCTATAATGGAAGTCTCTGCTAGTAAATATAAAAGATAATGTAATTAAATTATCTCTCATAGATAGTAGCTAAAGGTGTTTGCGCATGATAACTTTTAAAACTTTACCGGTGCATTTATAAGCAGTGGGCAGAGACCCCAGTTCCCATGTTGCTTCTGCAAAATACTGGACAGGTGGCAACTTTCTTGCTTTCATGAAAGTGTTTGCCTACTTGAGATAAATGACCTCTTGCAGGTGTCCAAATGGTGTGCCTGCAAGAGATCATTTACCTCAAACAGGGGAGACTGTGCCTTCCACTCCAGGACTGCGCTATCGATCATTATGAGTATGGACTAAAGAACTCATTAGGTGGCTGAAGATTTTGATAGGTCTGGTCCAGATGAAACTTCTTAAGATAGAAAGAAATGTGCTGATTTGATTTGGATTTTAAACAAATATAGAGATAAATGAATATGAGTAGAATGTGTCTGCATTTTGTTACACATTTCCCCTCTACTTGAATTTAAAATTTTATAGGAGCTAAGTGGCTCAAATATGCTAGTACTGCTCAGAATTCTTTATTTTATGGTGTACTCTGAGTCAACTTTCTAGAGGTCATTGTAGGACTCTGAGGTAAAACTCAGAAGGCTAGCATGTGTTCATCAAAACATCTATGGTTTTATACTAAGAATTCAAAGCAACAAATAAATACATTTGTAGTAGTAAGCAGTTACATTAAAAAAATTAACCCTCTCTGGAATCCTTATGTATTAAAATTTTTAAAATTGTGAATCTGAACCAGGTTTACAGAGATCATAGTTTTACACTTAACAGTGCATAGGCATTGTGATCCAACTCCTCCGTGGTGACGCCCTCGCCGTGCCACAGCTTAGCGCACACCCTCCTGGGGTTTTCTAGCTCCAGTTCCAACTTTGGCCTTGAGTCAATGCTGCACTTTTGATCTTAGCTAGTTGATTGTTCTAACGTGGGGGGTGTGTTCATTCCTCATCTGAAAGGTGCCTTAGGGCCACAGTCTTGGAGGTTCTATCAGTCTCTCGTTGGTCTCTCAGGATTCTGAGTCTTGGTCCTACCCAGGACCTTCGAATGTGATCCTTTTCAGAGCAGTTGCCAGTGGTAGTCAGGGGCAATAAAATTGTTCTAGTCTTCGGTTTGGGGAAGATGGACATTTACCTAATTATTTTACCCAACCTTTAGATTCAGTAAAAACGAAAAGCCAAAAAGAAAGAAAAGTCACCAAGAACCATAATTGTGTTGGGCTATGCATTGGCCTGCTCTCGCAGGGTTTCAAGCTCACTGTGGGAAGAAGGTGAAGCTGTCAGCTCTTGTAAAGGTTGATCATTTCGGAAACCCTGTACAGGCGTGTGATCGACTCAGTGGCAGTAGGTTTGGTGTCTTTGCTACTCTTTAGTACCCGGTGGATTGATATGTCCACTCTCCAAGATGATTGCCACACATTTTCTCCTCCCTCCTCAAACCATTATAACTTGAATGCCTTCCCAACAGGGTCTCGCTTAATTCACTGAATAGCTGAAGCAGTCAGAAAAGAACTTTCACTGACATCACCTAGCAAATTCACCATCCTACCTGCCCACAAGGAGGGGGATTGGCACAGTGGTTGCAACAAGAGGCTCAAGCCTGCCAACAGTTTCAAGGGTGGTGCAGGGCGAGGCAGTGTTTCATTCTGTCTTACACTGAGTCGCGATGTGTTGGGACAAACTCCCTGGTATCTAACCACCACCACCTGCATTCCTACTCATCTATCCAGCTTCCCCTCTTATTACAAGGCCAGAATTGTTTGTGGATGCATCAACCAAGAGGTCAGAAGATGAGTTGCATTAGCCAAGTCTGCTGCACAAGACCTCTTTGGCGTATTGGAAAGGAAGGATGTTACTTTGAGGACTAAGATGTGCCTGCCCCAGGATATGGTATTTCAGTCACCTCAAATGCATGTGAAACTTGGACATTTGAATAAAGAAGACTGACGAAGAATCGATACATTTGAATTGTGATGTTTAACATTGAAAGTACCATGGACTGCCAAAAGGACAAGCCAATTTATCTTGGAAGAAGAATGGCCAGTGTGCATCCTTAGAGGCAAGGGTGGGGAGACTTCTTCTCACGTACTTTGAATGTATTTGCAGAAGAGACCAATCTCTGGAGGAAGAAATCATGTGTGACAAGGGTTAGCCGCTCAAGCATGGGAACAATTTTGGCGGTGCTGCATGACCGAACAGTGTCCATTTTATTCCATATAGGGTTGCTATGGATCAGAACGGACTAGATAGCACCAAGCAACAGCAACAACAACAACAACAACTCTTCACAAGAATGGGAAGTCCTGGCATTCTGCCTCAGAGTGACTGAGGGTTTCAAACTACTGACCTTGAGGGTCATCGCCCACCATAACCACCACGCTACCAGGGTGCCTTGTGCTACTGCTTTAGTGGGTAACGTTGCTCAAGGCACTAGACAGGCCCAGATGTCTTTCCTTTGCCTATCCAGGTCCACGCTTTACCATAGTCCAGCCAGGGGGAAGTTGCTCTCTCTCTGTTACTCTGATGGGCTCCCATGCCCTCTGTTTTCCAGAGATCATAAGGAAGGAGTCCAGCGAGGCCCGGATGCACATTGCCAAGACCTCTACTAGCAGTTTTGCTTCTGAAGGCAGTCTTCTCTTTGGGATTCCTTCTTTCTCTTCCAGGACGATCTCCTCCCCTTTCCACCTCAGGCCTAGAGACCGTAACAACTCCATAGGTGCAAGTGGCCCGCTTCTACCCTCTGTGGTTTCTTCACAGACTCCTACACTTTGTCGGTGATCCCTCTGGTAAGCCCTCCTCAGATCATCCTCATTTGAATGTACCATCTGTTTCTTGCTTGAACCCTGATTGATAGATGCCAGTTGAGGAAATAAATGACTCTAATGGGTGTCTAACAAACCCTTTTGGAAGTTTACTGGTTTTAGTTCTTGCTTTCAGCAAAATTGAAAAGAAACTAATTGAAGTTTCAGCAGAGAGAGCCTTACAATTTTTTGATGTTAGATCATCACATAGCATATAATTTTAACATATAATTCTAATGGAGTTCAAGGAATTAAATGAAGTTGGCATAAAAATAGTCTTTCTATTTCAATCTCTTTTTGATTGAATTACGTATGTACAAAGGAGCTTCAACAAGTTCATGGAAAAACTCCATTATCCCTAATTTTCTTTTTTTCCATGAGCTTTTTGAAACCTACTCATATGTGATTCATTTATAAAATGCAAAATTAGGTAGAAAATTGAGGTTAACTGACCTCATTATTATAATAAGTAACATTAATTCCTGGTTACTGGAATTAATCAAGAGAAATATAGCCTTATATATCTTTATATAAGCACACCTAAAATCAAACTTTAGCTTACCTTTAGTAATCATTAAAAATTAATATTTCTGTTGCTTAGATCAATTATATACGACTAATAATTCTGAAGTTTTTTAAAAATGATGAAGTTTTAACATGGGGAGTCTGATGTCACAGGACATAAATATACTTTCAATTTTAACTTATAAACATATTTTAAAGTTTTTTTTAAAAACCTTTTTGTGAATTTGGGAAAGGTTTACAGAATCAGATAATCATTTTTGTGTTTAACAATTTATTAGACCTCCCAGTGGCTTGGCCCTGCTTCCATCACACACTCCCCCCTGACCCCCCCATCTCACTCTTGTTGGATGTGATCTTCCCCTTCACAGACGTTAGCAATATCCACTCTCCTTCCCTGTCTGCACCTATCTACCACCCAGCTATCTCCTCTGCTGTGTGTTTTCCCTATGTTTGATAAAGTGAATTAGGGTCCTTAAATTTGCCCCATTTTTTTCATTGATCATCTTTATAGTTGCAGAGTGGATATTTAGGTCTTTTATCCACCTTGGGGTCATTTTTTAAGATATGGTACATGAGTTTTATGTCAATAAAGCTTTTTGGGGAGAGAGCTCATTCATGTAATTTTAAAGTGGATAACACTACATGCCAAATATCCATGATATTTAGATTATATTGAACACATTTGAAGGCATGTTGTTATGCTTTTAAAGAGCGTAATATTTCAGCTATATATCATGAAAATGGATAGTCCCTATTGTTGCGGTAACAATTTAGCACAATCTTAACGATTTAAAGCAACCCAGTTTTATTATCTGACAATCTGGTGATGAGAAGCCTAAAGAGGGTCTCATTGTGTTGAAATTGAGGTGCTGGCAGACTGTGCTCCTTGTGGTGTCTCTGGGAGAAAACATTTCCTTGCCTTTCGTAGACTCAAGCAACCATCGGCAATTCTTGGCTTGTAGCCCCTTCCTCCATCTTTAAAGCTCCGTCCTTAGCACAGCTCCTTCTGGTCTCTCTTACTCTGCCTCCTGTCCCCTCGGTAAAGGACTCTTGTGATTACATTGAGCTCGCTGAAATAATCCGGGATAATCTCTGTATTTTAAGATCAGTTTATTAGCAACTTTAATTCCATTTGTAGGCTCACTTTTCACTTGCCATGTAACAAGGTCTACCCAGGTTCTGGGGAGGAGGCTGTGGACTTCTTTGGCTGGGTAGGGCTGTTGCTGTTTGCAACATGTCCAGGATGCAAAAGGACTATAAGGCATATTATGAACAAGCATGGAGACCATTCTCTAGTTCTGCTCTCAGTGGCATTTGACATTGGTTGCTTATCCTGGACTCCTTTGATGACCACTCCTGTTTCTTTTCTTTCTTGGGCCCAGAACCTCCTTTTGAATGTTCTGTCTTTAGAATTTGATAACCATGCATCAAATCGCACCTTAAATAAAAATCACGGAGTCACTGTAACTTACTCTGTTTTTCATTCTTGATGTTTTATATATTATTAATTTAACTCAATTTTATCAAAGATGCAGACATTCTTTTCTTGTCACTGTTAACTTATATTCATCTTTAGTGAGAACAGAAAACATAATATTTTATTGTATTCCTCTGCGGTGTTTCAGGTATATAGCTTTCTTGTTATCTAAGTTGACAAGCCTCATTAATTTTTGTACGTGTGACTTTCTTATTTTCCTAGTGCTTCTCACACTTCCTCTCTTGGGTTCTTTCAGAATGTTCCACGTGCTGTGCAATTCTAGATCCAACACACCTAGCAAACACTCAATATGGATTAGGATTATAGAAGAAATGGTAGCTTAACATAGAACATTAATGAAATATCGAAGAGTATAAGAAAGTACATTGTAATCTTTTTGAATCTCCTCATCCAAGGATACAATGAGTATTTTTGAGTATTTTCTTCAAGTTGTTTTCTATATGCTTTCAGTGTAACTGCTGTTACACTGTCATGCTTTCTTCCTCTGTAATCACTTTAAATAGCTGTGTACACAGTGCCCGCATCACTGGGCTGTTTGGGAGTTAAGGGATTTGATACATGGAAGCCATGCTTGCTCACCATATGTCTTTGTCCTCCGTGTCGGGGAGCATCAGCATTGTTTTCCATTTCTCACAATTTCAAGCTCTTTAGCTTAGTGGAGAGAAACCCTGGGGACCGGAGTCTCACCTCTTTACACAGCCTCACCTCCCACTGTTCTCATTAATAAAGCAGCAGGTTCGCCAGACTGAACTGTTTCCCGTTCCCCAGACATGACGTGCTCTCTCGGGTTTCCGAGCGTACGAAACCAACTTTTTCTTTTGACACAAAACTTTAAGGGGGATTTATTGGATGGATTGTCTGTTGGAGACATTAAATAACAACACAATTTCTGTCTTTAAAAGCAATTTTATCAAAGATGCAGACGTTCTTTTCTTGTCACTGTTAACTTATATTCATCTTTAGTGAGAACAGAAAACATAATATTTTATTGTATTCCTCTGCGGTGTTTCAGGTATATAGCTTTCTTGTTATCTAAGTTGACAAGAAGACTGAGACTCAGGAATATATGGATTTATCATTGGTTCATACTGGTGCAGTGTTAAAGTACTCACCAGATGGCTAGTTTGAAGCGTCTGCCTATTTTGCAGGAAAAAGACGAAGTAGGATTCTGGAAAGATTTTCCATCTTAGGAACCTCATGGCGCAGCTCAGTTCTGCTCCGACCACTTCCTGTGGGTTGGCATTGGCTCAGTGGCATGGGGCTCTTGGGTTAGTGCCTTCCCTTTATGAGGGGTCTCTGAACCTGGGGTTCTAAGAACCCTTTGCCAAAAGGGTTCATAGACAGAAATGAAAAGGGGGAAGCCCTTGTTTCATTAACCACTAACATATTAATTATTAATTATGAATGATGAAGAGAGACCAGGATAATATTAGCAGTATTAGTGATTTTTGCCCCCAACCGAAATCATTTTGTTTTTATTAATTGCAGTGCAGTTGTTGCAGCCGTCTCTAATCAGTACCCATTAGAACAAGTAATCATAGACTTACTGTGTGCTGATGGAGGCTGGTGAGATACAACTGACCAATTATTAGGACACCTCTTCACCAGGAGTTGTTTTAGCAAAGTGAGAGTCTGTGTTGTGCATAGCTGTACGTTTTCCAGCATTCCTCTGTTGAAGTGAAGTTTCTTAATGTGAACCTTCCAACCATAATCCTGTTTGTGATGTACTGTAAGTTCTAGGCTCCATGCCTGTAGTTCTAATCCAATTCTGAGAACATTCTCTAATGGACATAGTCAAAGTGGGATGTATTCTGAGGTTGTACGTGACTGTTGTTGTTAGGGGCCATCGCCCTCCTCCAAACTGTTCCTATGTTTGAACCCATTCTTTGTTTTTTTTAGATCTTTTTACTCGGGGCTTGTACAACTCTTATCACAATCCATCCATCCATCCATGCATCCATCGTGTCAAGCACTTTTGTGTGTTTGTTGCCTTCATCATTCATAAAACATTTTCTCTCTACTTGAGCCCTTGGTATCAGCTCCTCATTCTAATCCCTCTTCCGCCCTACGATAATTTATAAATTATTATTTTTTCTTGTCTTACACTGTCCAATATCTCCTTTCACCCACTTTTTACTGTTATCCATCACCCAGGGAGGGGATTACATGTAGATCATTGTGATAAATTCCCCTTTTCTCCCCCACCTTCCCTGCCCCCTCCTGGTATCAATACTCTCATTATTGGCCCTGAGAGGGTATATCTGTCCTGAATTCCCTATGTTTCTTACTCTTATCTGTACCTGTGTATATGTGCTGGTCTAGCCGGAGTCATAAGGTGGAATTGGGATCATGATAGTGGGGGTGGGGGGGGGGCGGCGGGGAAGGAGGGAGGAAGCATTAGGGGACTAGAGGAAAGTTGTTTGCTTCATCAGTGCTATACTGCATCCTGACTGACTTGTCTCCTCTCTGCAACCCTTTTGTAAGGGGATGTCCAGTTGTCTGCAGATGGGCTTTGCTTCTGCATTCCATACTCCCCCTCGTTCACTATGGTATTTTTTTGTTCTTTGATGCCAGATATCTGACCCCATTGACACCTCATGATAACACAGACTGGTGTGCTTCTTCCATGTGGACTTTGTTGCTTTTGAGCTAGATGGCCGCTTGCTTACCGTCTAACCTTTAAGACTCCAGATGCTATATCTTTTGATAGGTGGGCATCATCAACTTTCTTCACCACGTTTGCTTATGCACCTGCTTTGTCTTTGGTGACTGTGTCAGGAAGGTGAGCATCATGGAATGCCGGTTTAATAGAAAAAGTGTTCTTGCATTGAGGGAGTACTTGAGGGGTAAGATCGGGTACAATTCTCTCATTGTGTCTCCAGTGTTGTTACCCCATAGTGCTATGAGTCAGTGAGGGACGTCATGCCTCCTAGTGGGGCCAGCCTCATGGTCCTCTCTGTGTTTTGACCACTCTGAGTGGGAATATTGTTTTCAGGACTGGGCGGGCCAGGATGTGTTTCACTCTCTTTCCCTCTCCCTTAATTTGCTCTTGTGTGCTCCAGCAGATGTCCATCTGCTATGTTAATACTAGACCTATAAATATATGCACATAGAGCTATTATATATAGATATATTTATATATGTATATCCCTATATTTAGATCTCTATAAATGCCCTTTGCCTCCTAGTTCTTTCCTCTATTTCCCTTTATTTTCTTCTTACCCCACTATCATGTTCAACCATCATTGGGGTTTCAGTAATTCTTCTTGGTTACATTGCCCTTGATCAAGCCCTACCAGGCCTCCTTTTCCCTCCTCACCATCTATTTTGGATCACTTGTTGTTCCCTTGTCCCTGGATTTGTTAACACCCACTTCCTTTCCCCCACCTTCCCCTCTCCCACATCCCTTGGGAACTGTCAGTCCTGTTGTTTTCTCCTCCAGAGTGTTTATCCCACCTATCTTATCTAGATAGGCCTGCAGGGATAATAGTATGCATAAAAACAAGACAAAGCAACAAAAGAAAACAAAACAACAACAAAGATCAATGACAAAACAAAACAAAAGCCTGTAAATAGTCCAAGATCTGTTTGTCGAACTTTAGTAGTGTTTTCCAGTTGAGTCTGATGGGGTGCCATGCCCTGGTATTCCCTGGGGACTTCGTTGCTCTGTTCCCTTTGCTGTTCTGTTTCATACCCATCGGCTTCTGCTTCAGTGTGGCAGGGTCAGCTCGGGCGCAATTCTCGCACTGTGTCTCCAGTGTTGTTACCCCATAGTGCTATGAGTCAGTGAGGGACGTCATGCCTCCTAGTGGGGCCGTCCCCATGATCCTCTCTGTGTTTTGACCGCTCTGAGTGAGAATATTGTTCTCAGGACTGGGTGGACCAGGATGTGCTCCACGCTCTTTCCTCTCCCTTCATTTGCTCCTGTGTGTGCCAATCAGACATGTCTCTCTCCCTGAGCTGTAGCTTCAGTGCTGTCCTCTGAAGGGAGAGGGTGGGGGCTGTCCATGTAGCTGGGATTGGGATTGAGGCTGGCCCCTTAGACCTCTCTGTTGCGAATCCATTCTTGCAGCCACTGTGTCGAAACATCTCATTGAAGGCTTTCCTCTTGTGCTACCTCTCTACCATACCAAGATTGATGTCCAAGCATGATGTCTTGCCAGCATCACAGTACAAAGGCATCAATTTTTCTTCGATCTTCCTTTTATTTACTGTCCAACTTTCTTATGCACCTTAGTAGAGGGTGTAAATCAAGTCACCACGTTTTTGTTTCCTTTATAGTCTGCTGAAAGACAAAAACCACACTGCTATTGAAACCATTCTTCCATGTATAAAAGAGCCATTTTGGAAGCAGAGGGAGGGGAATCTAAGGACGATTAAGAAAGAAGATGCACCAGTAAAGCGTGTTTGGTATCCCTGCTTAAAGTGGCATAGGCCAATAGACAAAGAACCTAGGTCCCAGAGGATGAGGCACAGAGATCATGGGGCAGTGCCAAGAGCCTTCCTGAGATAAAGCAGGGTTGTTCCTCTGAAGCCTGAGGCTGGAACAGTGAGGTGGAGTGGTAGGCGAGCTTCCTCACCCATGAAGGCAGAGGTCCAGGGACCAGAGAGGGAGACATGCTGTGTAGCTGGGAAGAGGTACTTCTTCTTCTTTTTTTTTTTTTTGCGGTACTTTAGAACAAAGTCTATATCTTTAATATTTCATAGACTGGACTTCTGGTAACCTGTTAACTCCCCTAATACAGTCTCATAGTTGTGAGTATTGTCTGTGAGATCTGTGTGGTCACTGCGTGGATTGTGGAATCTAGTAGAGTGCTAGGGGAGGAATAGTTGGTGTCAGAATAATGGTGCAAAGAAAGGTGGAGAATGGAGGCATGTTGGACTTCTGCCTTTGGCATCCAGCCTTAGGCAGATGTGGAGATGCATTCCCCTTCTTCCTTGCGCAGCTAGAGGGCGTCAGATGTGGCCTCCCGCTGTTTTTTCACAGTTCCCTCAAGACAAAATTTTCTCTTTCTTTGATTCAACAATCTGTAAGCACCTGGACACACATCAGAACCCTTCCAAAATTACTTCTATCCAATGGCATCTCTGAGCTGTAGGGTCACAATCCTTTTCCCTGTGATGTGAAGAGTACCGAAGGTGCTCATGTAGTCCAAGATCTACTCACTGACTTCAGGGGGAAAACATCTACTGTAGGAGATGGAGAACTGGTGTGAGGAGTTGACCATTACTGTGTAAATAGAACTATGAAAGCCTTAATTATATTTGCAGCAGTAGATTTTGTGAATCGGGATTTTCATCACTTATACATACTAAATAGAAATATATAGATATTTAACAGTTTTAGTGGCACATAATTCACATATCATGCAATTCAATAGTTCAGTCGCATCAAGAAGCATTGTATAATCATCACCACAATCAATTTTCGAAGATTTTCTTCATTCATGTACTCATTATTATTAGATCCCCATAGCCCCTCAACCTTTTCTTGGCATAATTCTGAGGAACCATTAATCCAGTTACTGTCTCTTATATTCACTTATACTTTAAGATTTTCAAAGAAAAACATAAAAATCAAAACAAAAAAATTAGTAACAATAACAAGGTAAAACAGATAAGAATCTCAATAGAAAAGCTAGCAGATTATTAAATATATAGGTATTAAAAAGTAAACACTTTATTAAATATGTAACATTTTAATTAATAAAAGTAGATAAACATTAAATATTATAAATTAAACTATCAATATATGAACACTTTTTATTAATATCAACAAATTAAAAAGAAGAGTAAAAGTAGAAAATGTTTAGATCTCCAAGATCTGTTTCCTTGTTGAAGACCAGCCCATAGTTTGAAGATCTTTTCCCACTAAGAAACAACTTTCATCATGATGTGTCTTTTAAAAAATGAACTTTCATCTTTCTGTGTTTAAAATGTAACATCTTACATGTAATGTATTAATAATCAAATGTAAAATATTTTGACAAGCATAGTTCAACAAAATTTGTTTGCTTTGTAATCCTCCATATTTGGATTGATGCATTTAAAATGATTCTTCTGGACATCACCAAGTTACCTAGGGTGTTCATAACACAAAAACAATTAGGAACATCTGCTTTTGATGGTCATGCCTAAGTATTATTCATCTAAATCAAAATAGAGATTCACTTATCTTATTTATTGCCTGGAAAGAAATGTCTTAGTGCTCTTCAGTTGTCCTATTGTTGGGTATTGCCATGTATTGTATTATTTATTATTAGATAGTACTGGTAGAAATGAGCTATTGATTCCTAATTACTGTTATGGGTCCCCTCTTCCCATTGCATAACAGAGTTGTATGCATATGAGCCACTGGATAGTTTGTGGTTTAAACAATGAATAAGGAAGGTAATACACAATACTTTAAAAATAGATTTATTATTTCTGTAAAAGTGTTCACAATGTAAAAACTTCAAACAATATAGAAACCCTTACAAAAGAAAGTAAAATTCACCCAAATGGTCCCATTCATTCTTAACATTTTGATGATTTCTACAAATCTATACCTATAAAAATATATTTAAGGATGTGAACACATATCGGTTTACATGAGAAGAATCATATAGTTGTGACTGCTTATAATTTGTTTTTCTACTTAATGGATAATGGGCATGTCTCTATCATGAATTATATTTGATTATATACTACATCATAGTATAAAGTTCCAGTAGTTTACTCAGTGGATCCCCTATTGATGGATATTGATTTTGCTGTCACATATATATAATTTTTCTAGTTTGTGTTTTAATTTTGTGTGTAGTGTTTTTATATTCTTAAATTATTAATCATGTACTTTATATCTTTTCTTTTGATAGTTTACTTGGAAAGAGTACCTTAATTCAGGGTTGTACTGCTCATATTTTAATCTTGTACTGTCAACCCTTGGGCCCTCTGGGATGTAGTGGGCTATTACCTAATGGGTTAGCACTGGGCTGCTAACTGCAAGCTCAGCCGTTCAAAACCACCAGACCCTGTGAGGGAGGCTTTCTACGTGAGGAAAGAGTCACCGTCTCAGGAACTCACAGGGACAGTTCTATCCTGTCCTGTAGGATTGCTGTAGGGTCACTATGAACTGGAATTGACCCAATGGCAGTGAGACTTTCAATTCTTACTTTATTCCTTGAGTTTATTTGATGATATATATGTTTTTATGGAAAGTATAAGCAGTAGGTAAACAATTCAGCCTTCTTCAGGGTCTTCATGAGTCAGAATTGCAGAATTGCTTCAATGACAATGAGTTTTGAGATGACCTGTTGGCTCAGTAATCTACCTTGCATCACTGAATTAAAATAATGCCATTTATCATATAGTAAATTACAACAAATTCTTGGAACTATTTTATGTCTCTCCAATCCACTCCATTAGTTTCTCTTTCTTCTTGTGCCAGAATTATAGAGTTTTTTTCATGAGTATATTTTAAAAATGCATTTTAAAATGTGGTAAGGTGGAGTTTATCTCATTATCTTTGTAAAAATGATTATTTTGAGCTGTTTTCAATGTTTTTAAAGATAAGGCACTGGATTATATAATTTATAATCCTTTGATCATACATATTGGTGTGCTTCTTTCCTGGGGACTTAGTTGATGTCTCATAACAAGTCTTTTTTTTTTTTTTTGGGGGGGGGCATCACTGCTCTCCAGTGGTGGGAGTAGGAGGCCCAGCACCACTGCTGGAATTAAACCTCTTTCCTAGTGGGCCGCAGTCCCGCGCACAACCACTACGCCACCAGGGCTCACCCCCTCACAACAAGTCTTTAAGACCCCGACAGACGCTAATCTTTCTGATAGCTGGACACCATCTAATTTCTTCATTACTCATCTCTTTATCACTCATATCCTCTGTTAAACCAGCTACTTTCTTCATATGGATTTCACATATAGAAAAACGTACCCCCTGAAAGAGAATAGACCAGAAAACCAAACAACAATAAGTAAAACAGAAAATTTTCAATGGAAAACAAAGTAGAAAATATGAAAAACTTCAACAAGTTTAAAAGGGGCCCAAAGAGAGATCAAGTGATACTGTGTTAAATTTTAGCCTAACTGCATCTACAATAATCCACTCAAAAATGAAATCTGCATGATTGCAAGGCTAGTCTCATTCCTGGTCTATGCTCAAAGGGAATTCAATGGAGGCTTAGTCCAGGTGTATTTCCCTTTCACTTAACAACAAAAACTGAAACAAACCCAAAAGGGGGATCAAATGAGAAGATCGTACAATAAAAATACCATTTCATTGGGAGCGCTTACAGACATAAATTCTATTGTTCAATCACAACAAGCAGTATTGAATAATTGCTACCACAATCAGTTTCAAAACACGTTATTTTTTCTTGAACTCGATGTCAGCTCCCCCTTGTCTCCTCCCTCCCCACAATACCCCCTAGAAACCCTTCTTCTTCTTTTCTTTCCTTTTTTTTGGCATCATTGCCCTTGTAGGAGTAGGAAGCCCAGCCTTGCTCCTAGAGAGCTGCTGCTGGATTTGAACTGCCAACCCTGTGGGCGGTAGTCCCGCACACAACCACTACGCTACCGGGGTTCAGCCCCCTCCTTTTTTTTTTCTTTGATAGTTCCCCCCCCTCCCATATCTTAAACAATCCAATATATCCATTCACACACAGCTCTTTTATTCAATCCCATCGAGTGGAGTTATACCATCATTAGTGCTTTCAGTCCCCTTCCCCCTCTCCCCACTCTTCCTGTACCCTCAGGGAACCATTATTCTTTTTACTGTTTCTGAAGGGTTATCTATCTTGACTTTCCTGTACCTAATGATCTTAAATCTGCAAGTGACCATATGCAATTATTCTTTTTTTCATAGCAATTCTTCTTCTTCTTTTTTTTTTTTTTTGCATTACTACCCTCAGGTGGTGGGAGTAGGAGGCCCAGCCTTTGCTCCGTGGAGCTGGAATCGAACCTCCATCCCAGTGGGCTGCAGTCCCGCGCACAACCACTACGCCACTAGGGCTCAGCCTCTATAGCAATTATTCTTAATGTGGTAAAACAAATATACATTTTAAACCCAAGTGTATATGCCATAATCGACTTTACAATGCACTGTCTGATAACAAGAGTGTGCACATCTTTCAAGTGTGGTCAGAGGTGTGTAGTCTTTTTTAGCTTTGTCCTTAATGTTTTCAATAAGCAACCTTGTTTTATCAAAAGCTGTTAATAAGCCTTTCTCTAATCCTGATGTTGCTTTCTTTTTCATATAGCCCTGTTCTTATATTATTTTCTCAGCATGCAGATTGAATAAGAATGATGAAATGGAAACAACCCTGACAGACACCTTTCCTGATTTTTTTGTTTTGTTTTGTTTTTGTGGGCATCGCTGCCTCTGGTGGTTGTGGGTGCTACCCAGTGCCGCTCCTGAGAGCCACCGCTGGATTTGAACTGCCAGGCCTGCAGGCTGCAGTCCCGCACTCAACCACTTACGCCAATGGGGCTCAGCCCCCACTTTTCCTGATTTTAAGCCATTCAGTTTTTCCTTGTTCTGCTTGCTTGATTACACCTTTGTCTATGTATAACTTCTGTAGGAGTATTATTAAGTGTCTGGAATTTCCATTCTGCACAGTGTCATCCATAATTTGTTATAATGCACACACTCACGTGCCTTTGTAGAGTCAATAAAACATAAGTAAATATATTTTTGGTATTTCTGATTTCAGTTAAGATCCTTCTGCAGTCAGCAGTGGGTTATTTTCTCTTTTGAATCTGCCTTGAAATCCTTGACATTCCCTGTTGATGTACTGTAGCAATTGTTTCTGAACAATTTTCACCAAAATTATACTTGCATATGACATTATTGATATTGCTAAATAATTCCCACATTCTGTTGGGTCACTTTTCTTTGGTGTGAGCACAGATGTTGCTCTCCCCCAGTCAGTTGGCAGGGTAGCTGTCTTTCAAATCTTTGGCTTGGGCTAGTGAGTACTTTGAGTGCTCCATCAGTTTGTTGAAATGTTTCAGTTGGCGTTTCATCAGTTCCTGAGGTTTATTGTTTGCTAGTGCCTTCAGTGCGGCTTGGACTTCCTCCTTGATCGTATGGCGCCTCTTGAAATGGTTGCGTATAGACCAGGTCTCATTGCTGCGGTGACTCTGCATTCCTTTCACCATCTTTTGATGCTTCCAGCATAATTCAATATTTTGTGCATAAAATCCTTCAATATTACCACTCAAGGCTCGATGTTTTTCTTAAAATTTTTCAACTTGAGATATGCTGAACATGTTCTTCTCTTTTTGTTTTCTAATTCGAAGTTTTGGATCGCAGCTGATTGTGTAACCACTATTCCACCAGGACTCGTGCTCACTTGATGTGTTTGCACATTTCTTTACTTTGTCTTCTCAAGCCGCATCACATTTTTTTCTGTTCAGCTGATTTACATCATCACTTCTACCATTTGGTTTAGTTACTGTACATTCAGAGTCTCATTTAATATCCACATTGGTCTTTTCTCTCTCTCTTTTTTTGGGCATCACTGCTCTCCGGTGGTGGGAGTAGGAGGCCCAGCCCCACTGCTGGAATTGAACCTCCGTCCCAGTGGGCTGCAGTCCCGCGCACAACCACTACGCCACCGGGGCTCAGCCGGTCTTTTCTCTCTTTAATATCCTTTTTCTTTCTCCATGTGTAATATTCTTGATGTCATCCCACAGATCTTCAGGTCTTATATCATTAGTGCTTGATGCATTAAATATGTTACTGATAGGTTTGTCATGTGGGATTCACTCAGGATTGTATTTTTGTCCCTGCTGGATTTGTTTTAATTTTATTTCGCTTTAACTTCAACTTGCATATGAGCAATTGACGATCTGTTTCACAGTTATCCCCTGGCTGTGTTTTGGTTGACGAAATTAAATGAGATTGGTTGTGTCTTCCCTCAGATGCAAAATTTTCTGGTGAGCTCTCCAGCTGCATGTTATCACCAAGGCCATATTTTCCAACTACTCTTTCTTCCTTTTTATAACAACTTTTGCATTCCAATCACTAGTAATTATCAATGCATCTTGAGTGCAAGTTAATTAATTTTAGATTGTAGAAATTGGTAGAATGCTTTTATCCTTATTGGCTTTAGTGGTTGGTTTGTACATTTGAGTACTATTTATATGAACTTGCCTTTCTTCTAGACATATAATATCACAGATAGCATTTTACTTCAAGACAGATCTTGAAATATACCTTTATGATGAGGAATGTGACACTATTCCTCTTGGGTTTGTCATTCTTGGTATAGTAAACCATATGACTGCTTATTATATGATTGCTGATATCAGTCTATTTCAGCTCACTAATGCTTGTTATTTATCTTTGTATATTTCATCTTATTAAAAACTTTTTTTCACAGTATTTTTTTCTAATAGCACAAATCTAAAAACAACTCAAAAGCATATCAATGGAAAAGCACTGAAAACAAACATTTAAACTCCATGGATCACATGGGTGGATTAAAAAACACACACACAATATTGACTAATAGAAACAAATACAAAAGAGTATATACAGCCAGTTTCGAATGTTAGAAATCCCCAAACATGGCAAAATTTAAGCATATTGCTTAGGAATGCATACTTAAGTAACAAAACTATAAGGCAAAGCACAGCTTCCATCGACATAATATTTAATATTACCTACATGCATGGGAGAGTCAAGCAAGGAACTTGGATGGGATTCTGAGGGACCTAATAGATACTGGTGGTATGAATATTTTTACTCCCTTTTCTTTTTGATGACTTCCAGTTTTCCTCGATTCATACTTTCTACGTTCCATGTTTGTTCTTTTTTTGAGTGTTCCTCACTGGTTGGTGGTGGCTCTGGAAGCTGGACTCCATACAGGTCATTAAGGCTGACTACTTAGAGGAAGCAGCTTTTTCCAGTCTTCTTTTGAGTGCCTTTCAACATGCAATGCCTGAGACATGCAATCTTTTGCCACTCTATGAATGTGTTAGACAGGATCCTCTAGAGAAACAAAACCAGGACACTCTGTAGATAAATATCTAACATAAGAAATAAACATATAAAGCAGTATGAATAGCTTGTTACAACTCACTTCTGTGAGACAGCTAATACACTGGCAGTCCTTCAAGTCTTGAGGGCCACAGGGTAGTCCTCTGTAGAGCAATTCAGCCTATCCTGCCATAGGCAACAAACAGTAAGGCAGGTCACCAACAGTCAGCCAGGTGACAGAGTCTGACAGTCTCCAGCTCAAGAGATATTTATTCCAGTAGCGTGATGAAGCAGGGCTTAAAGGAACCTCAACTTAGAGTGACGCAGTCCACAGATTAGGTGTCCCACAGGTGGCGCAGCTAGCAAATGGAGGCACAGACCCAAATGGAGGTCCGAAGATCCAAGAACAAGAGAGAGAAAGGCAAGGATCGCCCGAGCCATTTATAGCTCCACCCTTCATTTAATCTCAGGTGCTCATTGGCCATGTTGGCATAACAAACCTACCTGTCTTCACTGGCCATGTTGCCACAACAGACTTGCCTATCACAATGAGTCAATATTTTTAGATTGCTTATAAGACTTTCAGTGGCCAAATCTCCAGATGTAGCCCTCAGGACCTCATAAGCCTTCCTTTTAGATGTTCCTAGTTTAGAAGCCCAAATGAAACCTGTTCACCAGAGGCAACCATACCGGTATATTTACAGTACTAGTGGCATAGCTTCCAGTAGTCCAGTAACACATAATCTACCATGTTAGCACAAATTGACCAGACACATGATGATAAAATGTCCTCGATGATTTCAAACTTGAGGAAATTAAATGGTCTTATACCTTTCTTCTTTTTTTCTGTATCATGTCACGCAAATAATTCCATATCTCTGAATGTTTTGTTGTTTCTTCATTTATCTTTTATGTTAGGTTGGGTTGATTAGAGAAACAAATCCAGTGACACTCATATATATATGCAAAAGAGTCTTGGGCTGAGCCCCAGTGGCACAGTGGTTGTGTGCGGGGCTGTGGCCCTACAGGGTTGGCAGTTCAAATCCAGCAGTGGCTCTCCAGGAGCAAGGCTGGATTTCCTACTCCCACCAGCGCAGTAGGAAAAGAGTCTTACATCAAGAAGTAATTATGTATCAAGAAAACATCCCATCCCAGCCCAGCTTAAGTCCATAGTTCAAATCTAGTCCATAAGTGCCTCTTCCAATTCATGCAGCCACAGCGATGATACAGAATGCAGGACAGTCATAGCCCAGTGGGTGCTGCGGATCATGTGGATCCAAGGTCCGTGGAAGTGTGGCAGGGCTCCAGTAGCTTCAGCCTGAGCGACAGAGGGGCCGGGGGTGGGGTGGTTCCAGGGTCCTTCTTATGAGAAGGCCACACCCCGAAGGACTCTGCAGCAGGCTATGACCTCATTGACAGGTTTGAGTCCAGCCCTAACCAGGACTTTCTAGTTGACATAAAATCACCTGACTACTACATCGCTCACTGCCATCAAGTCAATACTGTCTCATACCAACCCCCATGGGTTTCCGTGTTTACTGGGGTAGATAGTCCAGTCTTTCTCCTGTGGAGCGGCTGGTGGTTTCAAACTGCCGACCATGCAGGTCATAGCCCAGCACCTAACCACTGCCGCACCAGGGTTTGACTATGGTATCTAGTGTAGAACTAATTGTATTCTATACTGTGTAATGCAGACTGTGTTGTAAAATACTGTCCTTCCTCTCCAGAGCATACATTATTTAGTGCTCTTACTGTAACTCATTGATAGTCAGTGGTCAGGAGCTTAGAGTGTATGTCTCTTTCTCACGTCTTAACAATTCAAAAGAATACCTTGTGGAATGGTATTGTCATTTAATGTCTTCTTTCAGAGTGGACCTTGTCTACACAGATGCATTTTTGTGACATGGTGAAAAAAAAAACACGGTTCATGAAAATATAATTGTCATTATTTGCTCTAAAAGGTTTCTTACCTGTGAAAAAATTACGTTTTATAATCCTGAACATGTCCTAAAACAATGAGCTTTTTATATTGTTTTTATTTTATTTATTTATTTTTTATTTTTTTTGGCATCACTGCTCTCTGGTGGTGGGAATAGGAGGTCCAGCCCCACTGCTGGAATTGAACCTCTGTCCCAGTGGGCCGCAGTCCCGCACACAACCACTACGCCACCGGGGCTCAGCCCTATATTGTTTATTTAAGGGCTGAGCCCTGGTGTCGTAAGTGGTTGAGTGTGGGATTGTGGCCCGCGGGCTTGGCAGTTCAAATCCAGTGGCGGCTCTCAGGAGCAGCTCTCAGGTAGCTCCCATGACCACCAGAGGGCAATGATGCCCACAAAAAACAAAACAAAACAAACAAAACAAAACAAAACAAAATCATATATTGTTTATTTAAGATATGCAACTTCTGGTATATCAAAATAGTTGACAGGAAAATTCATTTATCTTGATGTTCTTGAACACATTCTAGTAGGTATCATTGTTGTGGTTTCTATGGAATTCAAGAGAAATATATTCAATCTAATAGACATTTAAAAATACCCATGTATGCTAGATCTGACATAGTAAAGCTACATGTTTACCAAGATGAAAAAGACACAGTTAAAGATTTGCCAAGCTGTTTGAGAATACATAAATTAGGTATTGGAGTGAAATATCATATTGGATGTTACAGACAAAATAGCATTTGCTATTTGTTAATTCCCTTAACAACAACCCACTCAGTGCATAGTATAGTAATTTAGTAATTCTTTAAATTTGGCACCTATACATACATACACATATAAAGTCTTTAAGTACTTTATGTTGATTGGTATAGAAAACTGCAAAGGTTTTACAATTTTTAATTTCTCATTTATTTAAGGAATGTGAATGTTAACAGAAGGTCCATATTGCTATCAGTAGCCATTGAACAGATTTTGGATGACACTTGCATGTGTCAGGTAGAACTCTTCCATATGGTTTCCAAGGTGATCACCTTGGAAGGAGATTACCAGGCCTGTTTTCTGCGATGCCACTGTGTGCGTTGAAACTGCCAGTCTTTTGTGTCAGACTCTAGTCCTTACCTGTTTGCACTTCCAGGCAGTCCTAAAGGACTGTGTATTTAGATTGGTATTATTTCTGTGGGTGTCTCTGTGCATGAGATTCTCATGGGTATGTTTACAATGAGTGGCTTCTAAAATTAGCTATATTGTGTCATGCTTTACTTTAGAACCCAATGCATCAATAACTAATAGAAAAAAATTTTACACAGAGGTGTATTATAATTCTATCTAATTAATAATTTTTGCATTATGTGTAACTCCTAGAAGAATGGGTTTCTAAGTATGACTCCTGCGTAAAATTTAAAACTTATCATCCCTTTGATACATGCGAAATAAAGGAATGAAGGCCAGCCTTTAGAAGGGTTCTCTGAGAAGGATCTTCACAACATAGAAGACCACTGAAGGACATCTTGTCTGCCAAGGTTGCTGTTCTGTGTTGAATCACATGTACTCTTATCATTCTAAAAAACTTTTTATTGGCCACATTTGCTCTTTGTGCTTATGATGTATGTAAAGAAAGATTTAAATGAACTCCAGCAGCAGAAGCTCTTGAAATAATCTCTTCACACATGTCCTCTTACATGGATAGTATCATACGACAAATACTGCTGGATTACAACCTACCTAGCAGAAGGAAAAAGAAATTACATGACTTTTATTAAGGCATAAATAAACCTATTAACTGTTATCTGGAATGCCAATTAGTAGAAAGAGCACCGACAATTTTATTTATCAACATTAGACACAATTATTAATTACAGACCTGACGCATCTAGAAGTAAGCAGGCTGTGTTAGATATGCAGGGACTTTGGGTCCGTTATATGAGCGGGATGATTACTCAAATCCCGTGGGGAAATAAATAATTGTAGTTGTAAGATTTTAATTGCCTTGGAATAAGACAGTTTATATTTTCTTGTCTGAGTGTAAATAGTGTGGCATTAAGGTAAGGGCCTTCAGGAGCTGTGAGCAGGAAGTGGATTTATGTGTGGTTCTTAAAACGAGGGTGTGATGAATGTTGAGCGGGGCGGTGTTCAGGGTGAATGACATGCTATCTGTGCACGTGCTCACAGACTGTTCAGAGTGCGTGTTCAGCAGGCAAGCCAATTTTCTGCATTTGCTTCTTTACAATGAAAATTAATGTGGGGGAGGCATATTCGAACAAATCTCTATGGGTGAATGGGAAGTGTGTCAGGGAGAAAGCACATTCATTGTATTGTGATTGGTGTTGCTGTAAAATGAAACAAGAGACAACTCACATTTTTGTCCGTCTTTTTTATAATTTCCCCCCAAAGATCCGAACTCCAGAATCTGTGGACATTTACTCATAGGGGCAGCCAAGAATTCTTTTGCAAAGCTCATGGATAAGATTAGCCTGACAATGGAAAATATACCTCAGCGCAGTCGGAGTATCACTTACATTGAAAAAGACTCCCTGGTTCAGAGGCTGGCCCGGGGACTTCATAAAGTGAACACGCTGGTCCTGAAACACGGTCTGCGTGGGCACGTGCCCATTATGGTACGTATGCAATTCAATCTACTAGCCACCTCAGGATTTACAAATGAAGTTTTGAATCAGGCCTATTTGCAATAGCTGTGCACCACTGTATTTTGATTTCCAGAGACAGTTGAATGAGGAAAGTAGAAACACTGTCAAATAAAATGTCTGCAATCTCAAAACACAAACCTTCTAACATTGGTTCTGACCTGACTGTTTTCCATAAGGGAACTGCAGGAGAACTGTTGGAGGCACAGACAGCTGTCCATTCCATGTCCTAGCCATGGAGATTATTTCTTGCCTTACTGTTCATTTCTGATATGTCAAATTGTTCTTTCCTAACAAAATAAAACTTCATCTCTGAGTTTCAATAGTAGCTGGCTTTGTTCTCTTCTTGAAAAATTTATTTATTTATTATTGTTATTTTCCCCCCAACATCACTGCCCTGGTGGGAGTAGGAAGCCCAGTCTTGCTCTGGAGAGCTGCTGCTGGATTTGAACTGCCAACCCTGTGGGCTGCAGTCCCGCACACAACCACTGCACCATCGGGGCTCAGCTGAAAATTTTAATTAAAAGAATATTTTTTCCTCTCTTTTTACATTTTATTGGAGGCTTGTACAGCTCTTATCACAATCCATACATATATCTAGTGGTCAAGCACATTTGTACATATGTTGCCATCATGATTTTCAAAATATTTTCTTTCTACTTTAGTCCTTGATATAAGTTCATCCTCCCCAGGAACCGTTGATAGTTCATTATTATCTTTTCATGAAATATTTTTCTCTTAAAGTTTATTTAACATTCATTTAGTTGATGTCTCTTAAATTGCCTATCATGCAATTTATTTAAAAAATTAAAATGGTGCTTTGGGTGAAACTACACAGTGAATCCATTTCTCATTCGATACCTTGTTCACACCATGTTTAGTATTGTATACCGTCTAACTTAAGTCACACATCATGTGGAAAAAAGGTCATTGCTATTGACTTATTAATTTAGCTGTAGTTACTGTCTTGTAACATTGCTCTTGCTTATCAACAGAAAAGCACCGCGTCACTCCAGAAGCAAATATTTGGATTTACACAAAGGCTGCATGCAGCCGAAGTGGAGCGCCGCTCACTGCGCTTAGAGGTGACAGAATTCAAACGAAATGTGAATGAGATGAAAAAGGAACTAGACAAATCCCAGAATCTCCAAGTACAGTTAAACGAATTTAAACAATCTGTAAGTATATTTGGCTTATGGAAGCAATACTTTGGTGAACCCTTCCCTTATGTGTATGTGTGTATGTGTAAGTTGAAATATGTATGATGTAGTGTAAATATCTGCGTGTGTACACATGCACATTTTTCTTGGCTCTACAAACAATGCTTATGGAAGCAGCAGTCGGGAGCGCAAATGACTTAGTGCCTCGGGGGAGACTTCCTGCACAAGACTTCTCTAATGCCTCAAAGAGCAAAGATGGCACATTGAGGACGGAGGTGCACCAGATCCATGGCCTGGCACTTTCTTTTTCACTTCTTTTTAAAAAAAAATTTTTTTTTCTTTTTTACTTCTTTAACTTTTAATTATCCTCATTTTTTCAAAGTCCTTTAAGGAAGATCTCTTTTTTTCTTCAGAATACTTTTCTTGTGAAATACTTCCAGTTAAAGAGTCTAGCATTTGGAGTTGGGTTGTCTTTGTATGCATTATTTTAAAAAATAGAAGATAATTGAAAAAAGAAAGCATGCATGACAAATGACATTTGATTAAGAAAAAAACAAATGTGTGAATGAATGAAGCACAAGAGAATGTAGATATACCTGTCCTATTTGCAGTTGGATTAGTTATTAACATGACTTTTTAATGTTTATTTAGGAACATGGGGCTAAAAGATTAGCCACCAAACCTGTATGCTTCACATGACAGCTAATATAAATATGAACACTACGCTTGTTTCTTTCTTTCTTTCTTTTTTTTGGGGCATCACTGCTCTCCGGTGGTGGGAGTAGGAGGCCCAGCCCCACTGCTGAATTTGAATTTCCGTCCCAGTGGGCCGCAGTCCCGCACACAACCACTACGCCACCGGGGCTCAGCCCCTGCTTGTTTCCTAAACTAAGCAATGAGTTACTCCTCAGTACCCTTTACTCTGAGAAATCCCCAGTTGTACACATTTCATTTTAGTTTAAGTGTACTTTTTGGTTCATTTGGAATTTCCATTCCTAGTTTCACTTCTTAGTCCTATGATTTTGTAAATAACTAATGCTGATTATTATTTTAAAAAGGTCTATCTTCAGAGGATATGTTAGGTCAGATGGACTAGAGAAACAAATCCAGTGACACTCAGATACATGTAACAAAGGGCT
This sequence comes from Nesogale talazaci, assembly GCA_004026705.1. Taxonomy (NCBI): domain Eukaryota; kingdom Metazoa; phylum Chordata; class Mammalia; order Afrosoricida; family Tenrecidae; genus Nesogale; species Nesogale talazaci. The sequence goes on along the minus strand of PVJH01012814.1, from coordinate 16,385 downwards.
TTATATCAAGAAGTAATTATATATCAACAAAGTGACCCAGTCCAGTCCAACTTAAGTTCCTAAGTCCAATGCTGGTCCATACGTAGCTCTCTAGACTCAGGCAGCCACCTGCAGTGATGCAGAATGCAGAAAGACCACAGGTCCGTGAGTGCAGAGTCTCATGGATCCAAGATTGGTGGAAACATGGTAGGTAGCTCTGGCAGCTCCCAGGGTGACCCACAAGCAGGAAGGTGAAGTGGGAGAGAGGCAGAGAGGTTGGACCACACTCCTAAGGACACAGCATCAGGCAGTAACCTGATTGACAGGTCTGACTTGACCCCTAGCCAGTAGTGTCCAGTTGACAAAATCATCTGACTGCCACAGAGGGTGAAGAGTTTCTATACAATAAACAACTTAAGTAATTGTTAACTGTACTCTGATTACACATAAACAATACTTTTTTCCTTCCCCTCCCCACCCAGGTTTAAAGACATCACAACTTTTCTCCCAGAGATGGGAAATTCTTGAGCCAACTTTGCACATTTCTTTCAGATTATTGAAGTAATATCTGAAAGCCCCAGATTACATACAAAGAATCTAAGGAGGAAAGTTGAGATCACTATAATCTTACAATCATTGTTGAAATGTGAATGCATTTAATTCCTTACACTTTTTCTATAGATATAGTTTGGAGTGATTTTACAAGTGCACTCTGCATCTGTATTTCTTATATGTTGTTGCTGGTAGGTGCCATTGAGTTGATTCTGACCCAAAGCGACCATATGCACCACAGAAGTAAGCCCTGCCTGCCCCTGTTCATCCTCACAACGGATCCTATGCCTGAGCCCATTTTGCAGTCACTGTGTCCATCCATCTCACTGAGGGCCTTTCCCTCCTTTGCTGCCCCTCCACTTTACCAAGCATGATGCTCTTCTTCAGGGACTGGTCTCTACTGACAACATGTCTACAGTTTGTAAGACCAAGGCTCACCGTCCTTGTCTCTATGGAGCACTCTGGCTGTACTTCTTCCAAGACAGACTTGTTTGTCTTGTTATCTGTCCACTGTACTTTCAATATTCTTCACTAACATCACAAATCAAATGTATTGATTCTTCAGAGGTTCCCAATCTGTGGGTTGCAACCCCTCTCGGGGGGTGGTGATGGGGTTGAATGATCCTTTCACAGGAGTTGCCCAATTCATCACAGGAGCAAAATTACAGTTATGAAATAACAATGGAAATAACTTTATGGTTGAAGGGAGGGTCACCACAGCATGAGGAACTGTATTAAAGGATCGTGGCATTAGGAAGGTTGAGAACTACTATTGTATCGTCTTCCTTATTCAATTCCAACTTCCCCATGCATCTCAGGCAATCGAAAATACTGTGGTTTGGGTCAGGTGCACCTTAGTTCTCACAGTAGCATCTTTGCTTTTCCATATTCTAAAGAGGGTTTGTGCAACAGATTTACCTAATGCAACACATCTTTTGAAATTTGACTGCTGCTTCCAAAAGCATTTGTGGATCCAAGCAAGACAAAAATCCTTGACAACATCAACCATTCTCTATTGATGTTATCTCTTGGGCTAGTTGTGAGGAGTTTGATCTTTACATTGAACTGTAATCCATTCTGAAGGCTGTATGCCTTCATTTCTTCAAGCGCTTCAACTTCTCACTTTTAACAAGCAAGGGTGTGTCATCTGCATATCGCAGGTTGTTAATGAGTCTTCCTCCAATCCTAATGCCACAGTCTTCATGTAACTCAGCTTCAGACTGAATAAGTATGATGAGAGGTTACCACCATTATGCACACCTTTCCCAATTTTAAACCATGTAGTATTCCCTTGTCCTATGCACACAACTGCCTTATATTCATGTAAAGAATTCCCAGGAGCACAACAAAGTGTTCTGGAATTCCCATTCTTCTCAAGATGATCCATAGTTGGTTATGATTCAATTAAATCCTTTGGCATAGTCACTAAAACACAAGTCAACATCTTTTGATATTCTGTCAAGATCCGTCTGACATCAACCATGATAGCCCTTGTTCCACATCGTGTTTAGAATCTGGGCTGAACTGCTAGCAGATTCCTGTCGGTGTACAACTGCACCTGTTGTTAGATGATCTTCGGCAACATTTTCCCTTCATGTGGTGTCAGTGATACATATTGCTCTGTAGTCTGAGCATTCTGTTGGGTCACCGTTCTTTGGAATGGATGCAAATATGAGTCTTTTCTAGTCAGTGGACCAAATAGTTCTCTTACAGATTTCCTGGCATGAATGAACAAGTTCTTCCAGTACTTGTGCTTGTGGAAACATTTCAGTTGGTATGCCATCAATTTCTGGATCTTTGTTTTTGGCTAACACTTTCAGTACACCTTGAACTTCTTACTTTAGCACCATTGGTTCTTGCTCATATGCTACCTCCTGAGATGGTGCAATGTAGACTAGTTCCATTTGGTACAGTGACTCGGTGTATTCTCAGTATCTTCATTTGATACTTTCTCAGTCATTTAATATTTTGCCCATAGAATCTTTCAATCTTGCAGCTCAAGCCTTGATTTCTTCTTGAGTTCTTTCAGTTTAAGATATGTGGATGGGGGCTGAGCCCCGGTGGCGTAAGTGGTTGAGTGCGGATCTGTAGCCCGCAGACTTGGCGGTTCAAATCCAGCGGCGGCTGGGTAGCGCCCACGACCACCAGAGGCAGTGATGCCCACACACACACACACAAAAGATATGTGGAGGGTATTCTTCCATTTTGATTTTCTAACTCAAGGTATTTGCACATTTTTATTATTATATTTTTCTTAAATGGAAAGCACTATAAACATTTTCCTGTACCAATTATGAAAAATATTTTAGATTGACAAATAATATTCCACCATATAGATTAGCAACATTTATTTGTTTGACCTCCTATTCATAGATATTTAGTTTATTTCCATTTTTTCCTTTATAGTTACATTTTTAAAAGGTGTTTATGCTTTTAAAAGTCAGTTCCTCCAAGTCTGGTCTGTCTCCTTTTGACCTGCATCCTGTCAAATGCACAAATTACATCTGAGATTTGAGGTCACCTGTCAAGACTGGTAGAGACAGCCATTGCTCCAGTGTTGAGATCTAGAATTTTTTTTTAGTATATGTGCTGCTGAAGCGAGCACTAGAATTTTTTTTTTTGAGGTTTAGAATTTAGTCATCTTGTAAATGGAGGTGTAGATGATAGTCATATTACCCCTCCCCCCAGGATTTTATTTATTTACCATTTTATTTGGATGCTCTCATAAATCTTGTAACAATTCATCATTTAATGTATATTTGTACATTTGTTGCCATCAACATTTCTAAAACAGTTTTTTCGTGAGCCCTTGGAAAGTTCCTCTTTCCCCCTCTACTCCCTCCTACCTCCCGAAACCTTGACCAATTATATATTATTATTGCTTTTTTGTGTCTTACACTGCCTGTTGTCTCCCACCCTTCTGTTATTCATCCTCTTACTTTTTTGAAAATTGGAAGATTCTTTATACTCATGCAGGTTGCTTCCTAGAATATCTATGAAGCACTTTAAGTATTCTAGAAAACTTGATTTCCTAGTACACAGTTTTTAGGTATTAGGGAAAGGGGTTATCTTCCATTAGTTTGAAAGTAGTCATGATGTTTTCTAGACTCTACATAGAAGGGTCTGAATGAAAGTGTCTGGAAGGAGTTGCAAAGAAGAGTGAACCTTCTCAGGGCTTTGATGGAAAAACTGGCTGAAGTACCGGTATATGTATTTCAGGAAATGCTTAGCGTGAATTACTTTCACTGAAGTGTAGAAATAAGACTAGGATTAGTGGAACTAATAGATTAGGGAATGAGGTATGTAATTTTAATGCTTTCTCATGAATATAAATTATTATAACAGTGATGATGTCTAACACTTACTGACCATACTGACCACATGTTGGATCCTGACCCTTAGAACTTTATGGACTCATTATAACCTTACTTCACAGATGAGGCATCTGAGGCACAGAATAGCACAGTCACTTGCCCAAAGTACCTGGTTAGTAGCTGGACATGACAGGGTATGAACTGAGGTGATACGGCTTCAGAATTCACATTTTAATTAATTTCACTGTAGCAGTAGTGATTATAATTAGTTTCACTAATAGAAAATTACTGAAAATTGTCAATATTTGCTTTAAAACATTGGGAAGTCTTCCTGAAACCATTACATCTTCACCAATTTCTGATGGAGTATGTAGTAGGAAAGGAAATATGTAGTGCAGTGGATTAAGCAATGGGCTGTCAACCCCAAGGTCAGCAGTACAAACCTACCAGCCGCTCGGCAGGAGAAAGATGAGGCTGTCAGCTCTTTTTCTTGGGAGGGGGGCATCACTGCCCTCTGGTGGTGGGAGTAGGAGGCCCAGCCTTTGCTCCTGTGAAGCTGCTGCTGGAATTGAACCTCCATCCCAGTGGGCCGCAGTCCCGCGCACAACCACTCCGCCACCGGGGCTCCGCCGAGGCTGTCAGCTCTTATAAAGGTTCACAGTCTTCAGGAGCAGTTCTACTCCGTCCTGTAGGGTCACGACGAGTCAGAATCGACTCGATGGGAGTGAGCTTGATTTCAGGTTTTTGTGTAGTGGAAGTAGAACAGTTTCTTTATAGTTGCTCTAAAATTACAACATAAAAGGAAACATCTTGCCAGCTAAAAGTTCCTCAGTTCGTTTATTGTTTTGGAATACCATGTTCGTCCACTGGACAGCTGTTCTTTAACAGCCAACCTCTGTATCATAGTTGTTTAATAGCTCCTCGTAAATGCTTTCACATATTGTCTCTTTCTCATTCCATATCATTACTGTATTCTAACATTAGCTACATTTTTCAGGCAAAGGAGAATTTTTGGAGGTGTGGGAAAGGCTCTTAGAGTCTGTTAAAAATCAAGGAAGTTCCACAGCACGGTGGGGAAATCCTCTCTGATTGGGGTTGTGTGGACTGCAGAGAGTGGAATGGTCTGGTGGGAATGGATGCCTATTATATAAGCCCACAAAAAATTACAACAGAAACCCAGGAGAATAGTCTGGTGTCAGGAAATAGTGGGCTGTTATGACGTGGAAGTGCAGCTTGAGTGCTGCGAGGAGGCTTTTGCAGCTGATATTCTACCAGCGGAGGGCTGGTTTCTCATAGCCAATGTTTAGAGAGAGGCTGCTGTTCAGAGGGAGCACAAAGGGCGGGCGGGTATAATCTGAACACTCTACGAGTATCAGTGCTGTATGTTTTGGAGCTCAGCACAGCGATTCTCAGGAAGTCACACGTATGCCTTGGGATCATGCTCCTTACTTTATATTAAGGCAATCATTAGGCTCTATTGTTATACTATCCTTTTAAAAATTCCACCAGTGTTGAGAATTGCATGATAAATACTCTTGAAAAAATAAACACTAGTGACAAGTAGCACAGACTTCAAGGAGGTAGCAGGCAAGGTATCAGATGCCGAAATAAAAGGGAGGCCATAGTATCCAAGCTACAGGCAGACCCAGCATCGAGTTCTTCCTCCAGCCGATTGCAGCCCTTGTTTCCTCCTGAGAGAATCTGCGTGCTTGCTAGTTCTGGCCTGCAAGAAACTATCATTCAGCACAGTGGTAAAGGCACAGAGATAAATTCTACATTCAGCTGCAGTAATTTATGCATTCTGAGAATGTGATGCCTAGAATCAGTGGGATTTTTATTCTACTCTTTCATCATCTAGAGTCTTTAAAGCATTTTTGATCAACTTACCCTTGTGGTTAATTGCATTGATCCACCTCTGGCTCTTCATAGAAATGGGGGTGTCATGAGATAAGCATGCACTTAGCGTGATGGCATGGCTGTGGGTTATCCTTCAGTTTTCCCTTTCATAAGCATTGCCCTCTTTCTCCTTCAAGGTCAAGGCATCTCTCACGGTTTGTTGTAATTACTTTTCTTTCATTTGAATGCTTTGCACAGGAGTGATAGAAATGTAGGTTGCATGGGTTGCACAGTTCTCGAAGGCCAGCCCCAACCTTGAGTTGGCGTGAGTTTCTCTAGAGCAGAGTGTCCTTGTTTCCCAAGCAGTCATCATAGGGAGAAGCGAGGGCTGTTTATCTTCACAGTGTTAGTGTGCAGATGTTAGACTCCATGTGTGCATTCTGGTACTCCAGTATATATTGAGAACCAACTGAATGCAAGGTTCCCTTCTCCGTGTGGGGTGAACAAGCCCAATGAGATCTCTAGTCAGTGGCAAGCTCATCCTTAAATGTTAGTAGTTATGGGAGAGCATAGAATGACAAGGAAAACCTGAACAATGACAGGAGATTAGCATAGGTAATAATAATGAGGAGAAAAAAAATAAAACAGACTGATCATTGTGTGGGTTCTGGTGGGATTGCAGAAGATGGAGCACTTTCAAGAAAAACAAATTATGGGTGTGTATACCACGTTAATGTATTAACTCATAACAATAGAGGTATTGACCTATGTACATATATTTATATGGCAATACACTGAGGTTGTGGATGGAGTTTGGGCCTCTGCTCATGCCCTCCCTCAAAGCAAGAACACTTTTCTAACAGCTGGGTATTATGTGATGCTCACTCTCCCGGCATAATTGCTGAAGACAAAATGGGTGCATAAGTAAATGTGATGAAGAAAGTTGATAGTGGTTGGTTATCCATCTGGGTCTTTTTTTTTTAATCATTTTATTGGGGGCTCATACATCATTTTTCCAATACTTAAATAAACATACTGTGACAAGAACCCTCACATGTCTGCTGCCGTCATCATTCTCCAAACAGCCGCCCTTTCCCCATCTGGGTCTTTAAAAGCTTGAAATTAAACGGCCATCTAGCAGAGAAGCTACAAGCCCACATGGAAGAAGCACACCAGCTGTGTGACCACAAGGTGTTGCTGGGATGGGGTAACAGGCATCAAAAGACCCCAAACAGTCAACCACCAACCAATTAACCAACCAACAACCAACCAACCAACCAACCAACGATATTGTTGAGAATGAGGAGGATTGGACTAGAGACCCCAAACCCATCTGTAGACAATGGGATATCCCCTCACAGAAGGGTCACAGGGAAGGGATGAGTCTATCAGGGTGCAGTAAAGCATCAATGAGACAAACAATACACCTCTGATTCCCTGAGTGTTCCTCACCCCCCACTATCATGGCCCTAGTACTGCCTTTCACTGCAGGATAGACAGAAACATGTGCATAGGTACAGGTTAGACTTGAGAGCTCACAACACATGGAATTCAGGAATAGGATCCGGAGTAGTGATACCAGAAGGGAAGAATGAAAGTGAGGAGAGAGAGGAAGGGGGGAACCAATCACAATGATTGACACATAACTGCAACCCTCCCAGGGGTACAAAACACAGAATCCATGGGGGAAGACTGGTCAGTATAAGATATGAAATAATAATAATTTACAATTTTTCAAGGGGCCACGAGGGTCGGGAGATGGGGGGTGGCGAGAGGAGCAGACCTCAAAAGCTCAATAGAAAGTAAATGCTAGAAAATAATGATGGTACCATATGTACAAATGTGCTTGACACAATTGATGTTTGGATTTTTACAAGAGCTGTAAGAGACCTCAATAAAATGATTTTTTTAAAGTGACATCCTCTTACAGAGCGGTAGCAGGGAGGATGTGAGCCAGTTAAAGTACAATGTAGTAACAACGAAATATGCATCTTTCCTCTAGTTCTCAAATGCTTCCTCACACCCACTATCATGCTCCTGGTTCTACCACACAAGTCCGACTAGAACAGGGGATGTACACTGGAGTTGGAAACATGGGGAACTTAAGATAGGTATTCCCTCAGGATGAGTGATGGGAGTGGTAATCCTGGGAGGGTGAAGGGATGGTGGAGTAAAAAGGGGGAACTAATTTCAGGGATCTACATATAACCTCCTCTCTGGAGCATGGTCCACAGGGAAGTGAGTAAAGGGACACATTGGACAGTGTACGATGTGAAGTAGCAATTTGTAAATTATTAAAGGTTTATGGGGCGGAGGGAGGAAGGGAAGGTAGAACTGGGGGCCTAAGTGGAGGGAGGGTGTTTTGAGAGTAATGATGGCAACAAGTGTGCAAATGAGATCTGCTTACAATTGATGTATGTGTGGATCGTGAGGGGAGGTGTATGAGTACCCAGTAAAATGATTCATTTTAAAAAAGGAGGGCGAGGGGAAAGAGGAGCTTTTTTTTTTTTTTTTTTTTTTTAAGAGGAGCTTATACCAAGGGCTCAAGTGGAAAATGTTTGGAAATGTATGTGGCAACATGTATGCAAATGTGCTTGATACAGATGATGTACTGAATGTTATAATAGCTGTAAGAGCCCCCAATAAAATTATTAAAAAAAAGAAAAGAAAAGAAATTGTATTCAGCCTCTTGGGAATGTTTGTGCTCCATTCCGTGTGTTCTTTGTTAGGTGCTGTTGAGTTGAGGGCGTGCCCTGTGTACAGCAGGATGAAGCACGGCCTGCTTCTCTGCCATCCTCACAGAATTGTCATGCTTGAGTTGGTGTAGCTGCTGTGTGAGCCCACTTTGTTTAGGGTCTTCCTCTCTCCCACTGACCCTTTTTACCTTGCTTCCACGACTTTACCAAGCATGATGTCATCTCCCCCCCACCCTCTCCCCACTGAGACTGTTCTCTCCCGATCCCACGTCCAAAGTATGTGAGATGAAGCCTTGCTATCCTTACTTCCAAGGAAAATTCTGGCCATGCTTCTTCTAAGACCTGTTTGTTCTTTGCAATCCCACAGTACTTTCACTCTTCTTGGTCAGCATCGTAGTTCAAATGCATCAGTTGTTCTGCACTCGTCCTTAGTTCTTGTTCAACTTTCACAGGGGTATGAGTTGACTGAAAACACCAGGGCTCAGGGGCAGGTGTGCTTAGTCCTCAAAGTGACAGCCTGGCTCTTCACGACTTAAAAAAAAAATTTTAGCAGGGTTTGCTGATTTTTAAAAAGAACCATTTTATTGGGGGGGGTCATACAACTCTTATCATGATCAATACATGCATCTACTGTATGCAGACCACATGTCTACATTTATTGCCATCATCATTCTGGAAGCATCCATCTACTTAAGCCCTTGGTATCAGCCCCTCATATTTCTCCTCCTACCCTATTCCCCCTCTCTCATGAACCCTTAATAATTTATAAATTATCATTATCTTGTCATATTGTACACTGTCCAATGTGTCCCTTAACCTACTTCCCTGTTGTCTGTACCCCAGGGAGGAGGTTATATGTAGGTCCCTGCAATTGGTTCCCCCTTTCTACTCCCATCTTTCCTCTACCCTCCTGGTATCGCCACTATCATTATCTGTCCTGAATTCCCCATATTTCTGCCTCCAATGTACACCCTGGTCTAGTCAAGTTTGTAAGGTATAATTGGGATCATGATGGGGGGGATGGACAGGGAGAGGAAGCATTTAAGAACTAGAGGAAACTTGCATATTTCATTGTTGCTATACTGTGCCTTGACTGGCTCATCTCTTCCCTGTGATCCTTCTGTAAAGGGAGGTTGTTTCACCTACCGATGGGCTTTGGGTCCCAAATCTGTATTCCCCTTCATTTATAGTGATGTAATTTTTAGTTCTTGTTTTTTTGGAGGCATCACTGCCCTCTGGTGGTGGGAGTAGGAGGCCCAGCCTTGCTCCTGGAGAACTGCTGCTGGATTTGAACCTCCAACCCAGTGGGCCACAGTCCCACACACAACCACTATGCCACTAGAGCTCAGCCCAATTTTTAGTTCTTGAAGCCTGATAACTGATCCCTTTGACACCTCGTGGTCACACCGACTGGAGTGCTTCATCCATGTGGACTTCGCTGTTTCTGAGCTAGATGGCCATGTGTTGAGTTTGCTCTTCACAACGTTAAAAGAGTTTTGTGCAGCAGTTTTTTGCCCAGTTCAATATGTCATTTGATTTCTTGTTTGCCACTTCTAGGAGCATTGGTTGTGGATCCAAGCTTCATAAAATCAATCATGATACTACAATCCCCACCCCCCTGTGTATCATGCTGCTGCTTACTGGTCCAAATGTGAGGATTTTAGATTTCTTTGCAGTTGAGTTGCAATCCATATAGAAAGCTTCAGTCTTTGATTCCATCAGCAAGGGCTTACAGCCTTTGTTTTTAGCAAGGTAGGGTGTGCCATCTGAGTACCGAAGGCTTTAAGTAAGCCTTCCTCCAATCCTGATGCTCACTTCTCCACATGGTACAGCTTCTCGGAGTACTTCTTCAGTATATGGCTGAATAAGCATGGGGAAAGCAGACAACCATGGTGCTCACTGTTTCTGATTTTAAATCGCAAAGTACGTCCTGTCTCTGTTCTGCCTCTTGGTCTAAGTGTAGGTTCTGCGTGAGCACAATTAAGTGTTCCAGAATTATTTATGTTCGCAAACATAATATCGAAGATCAAATGCTATGACAACTCAGTTAGCTTATAAACAAATAATCACTTCTCCCCCCGCCCTTCCCCGCCTCAGAAATTAATCACGCATGAGAAGTTTGAAAGTGCTTGTGAAGAACTGAATAACGCATTACTCCGGGAGCAACAGGCGCAGATGCTGTTGAATGAACAGGCCCAACAACTGCAGGAGCTGAATTATAGACTTGAGTTGCACTCCAGTGAGGAAGCGGACAAAAACCAGACTCTTGGAGAGGCTGTGAAGGTAGGAGTGTTCCTTGCACAAGGGTCAGTCGACTTCTTCTCTGGGGGATTCTTTGAGTAAATGATACTTATCTACAGAATCTGAACTAGATTTTAAAATGTGAAAAAAAGTATTTTGGTAAGATCTGTTAAAGGATAGACTGAAAGGTGATTATGAAGCATTCACAAGTATGCATTATGACTCATTGGCTGGTGGTTTGAACCGCTATGCAGGTGGTTAGCAGCCCGATGCATAACAACTATGCTGTATACAGATTTATAATTTGTGTGACTTCATAATAGAGTATGACCTTTTTGTATATGTCCTCTGTTATGATTCTGCGATATAATTTTTTTCACTATTTTAGTATGAGCAGTAAATAGTCATTGTAGGAAAAATAAGAACATATAGGTAAAATTTAAATAATTTCAAATTACATCTTTAAGGCATGCTCTTAGTTGTCATTAAATTGGTTCCAAGTCATAGGACCCCACGTACAACAAATGAAACAATCCTCACAACTGTTCTTATAGTTGAGCTCATTTTTGTAGGCACTGGGTCCATCCACCCTGTCGAGGACCTTCCTCTTTTCCCACTGCCCCTCCACTTTACCAGCATGATGTCCTCTCTAGGGACTGGCCTCTCCTGACAACATATCCAAAGTGTATGAAAAGGCCTCACCATTCTTACCTCTGAGGAGCACTGGCCGTTTTAAGACAGATTTGTTTGTTCTTTGGCAGTCCAGGGAATTGTCACAGTTCTTTGCCAGCACCATGATTCAGGCACATCGACTGGCCTTCAGTCTCCCTCACTCACTGTCCAACTTCCCCTGCAGTGTAAGGTCCCTGAAATACCATACTCTGTCCTCAAAAGCAGATTTACCCACTGCAATGCATTGTTCGATCTCTCGCATACTGCTCCCATGAGCATTGATTGTGCAGCCAAGCAAGACAAAATTCTTGACAACTTTAATCTTTTCTCCATTTATCACGATGTTACCTGATGGTCCAATTGTGAGTATTTTGATCTTTTTGACAATTCGTACTGAAGGCTACAATCCTTGATTGTTTTCATCAGCAAGTGCTTTAGGTTCTCACTTTCAGCAAACAAGGTAGTGTCATATTGCAGGTTGTTAATAAGCCTTTCTCCAACCCTTATGTTGCATTCTTTTTCTTCATATCTTCTGTCAAATTTTTCATGTGTATTCTTAGGTAATTCTTAGGTATTCTTAGGTAATTTTGAATATATGAAAGTATAAGCAAAGATAGATTAATGAAAATACAATATCACACATATGATTTTCTTTAAAAACCATGTTAAGATATTAATAAATGATTGTGCAGTAATTTTCAGTAACCGGTGGACTTCCTTTTTTTGTACTGTAATTTTTAAAATTTAAAATTTAGATTGAGTATAACTTTGTATGTGTATGTTTTAAAATGAAATTTTATATTTTCTCTATTATAAGTAATTTTTCCCCAACAGTTTTATTGTTGTAAAATTACATCACACTATCTAATAATTCAATCACAGTAAGAAGTTATACAATCATCACCACAATCAGTTTTAGAATAATTTCTTCATTCTTGTTCTCATCATTATTAGTTCCCCATTTCCCCATCAGACCTCCAAGGAACTATTAATCCAGTTACTGTCTTTATAGATTTATCTGTCTCGATTTTATATACAAAAACACATTAATTAGGGAAAAAAAAACCCCAAACATCTAACAATAACAAAGTAAAGCAGATAAAAACTTCAAATGAAAAGAAGTAAAAAACATAAAAACTTGAACATATTTAAATGGATCATAATTGGGAGATCAAATGATAGGGTGCTAAATTTTAGCCTAACTGCTACTGTGAAAATCCACTTTTCAGTCCATTCTGCATGATAGCAAGACTGTTCCCCTCTCTGGACCATCGTCAGAGCAGAATCACTGGAGTATAATCCATGTATGTCTTCCTTTCCTTTTTCTTTTTTTTTAAAGATCATTTTATTGGGGCCTCTTACAGCTCTTTTAACAATCCATACATCAATTGCATCAAGCATATTTGTACATATGTTGCCATCATAATTTTCTAAACATTTGCTTTCTATTTGAGCCCTTGGTATCAGCTTCTCTTTTTTCCCTTCCCTCCCCAGCCCTCCCACCCATATGACCCCTTGATAAATTAGAAATTATTATGCTTTTCATATCTTACACTGACCGCTGTCTCCCTTTACCCACGTTTCTGTTGTTGGTCCCCCTTGCTGGGGTGTGGGGTGTGGTAGGAGTGGTTGTGTGTCGATCATTGCGATTGGTTACCCCTCCTTTTCTTTTTTTAAAAAATAGGACAAAATGAATGTCAAATGCTAAGATATTACATCTTAACCTAAATACGTCTGCCCTATTGGACATTGCACTGCCCTCTGTCTGCTGACAGGGCTATTCACACCCCACTATGATCAGAGGGAATGCACTGGAGACTTCATGTGCAGGGCCTGCAAATGACTTTGGGTTTTCCACTGCCCCCCACAGCCTGCAAACTGGGTGTTCACAATGTCATTTCTGAGACCATTCTCTCCTTTAGCTTTGGGTTTTATTATTTATAGTCTTTGGAGCCCGTGGACTGGTAATGCGTCTTCCACAGGGACTTAATTGACACCTCACTTAGATGTCTGCTTGTTTGAAAACAAGTCCTTAAGAACCAAGACATTATTCTTTCTGATAGACAAGCATCATCTAGTTTCTTGACCACACTTTGCTTTAGCACCATATCTTCAGTGATTTCTTCATGAGGGTGTGCATAAAGCAGGACCCTTTCATAAGAAGTCATCGTTTCTAAGTTGGGGTTAAAATTCAGTGTAAACTCTAAATCTATTCCCTAATGATGCTTGCTGCTAGGGGAAAGGTAGTGATTTGAGTCCAGTAGCCGCTCCTCTGAAGCAGGATACAGCAGTCTGTTTCCATAAAGATTGCAGCCTTGGAAATCCTCTGAGGGAGTTCTGCTCTGTCCTGTGACATTGCTCTGAGTTGGGATTGACTCGACAGCAATGAGGTTTATAAGCGACAACCTGTAGCTAAGTCTTCATGTACACAACCTTGCATACTTCCTCAGAATAGATTCCTAGAAGAATAATTACCAGACACAAAGTCATGTATATTTTAAAAATGTATATATTATCATTTGGCCTACAAAACTTTTTCCCCAATTCTATTTTCTCTTTAAATATATGCAATTGCACTTTCCTTCCATAAAATTTATTGTTATTTTAAAAGATCATTCCCAAGTTGATGGATGTGTCATTGATACTTTAATTTGTATTCCTTTGATTACTAGCCAGACTGGACATTTGAAAAAGTGGATTGGCCATTAAAAAACATTTGACATTTTTTTTGCTTCCTGCCCCATTAATACATCATAGAGGTCACTATGCATTGAAAAAGCCTGTAACTGTGCCATTCTTGCCTTTTCCTATAGTGATTTGTATTTTTGTGTAGATATGATATCTTCCAGAAGATGTAAACCTGTTCATATTAATTTCTTAAAAATGCCAGAAGCTTAAAATATTTTTGTCAGGAGTGGAGAACGGTTTAATGACAACCTCTTAATTAGAACTCGCAGGTGGTGATGCAGAAGTGCTCTCTTGTGGGAGGCTGCATGGTTCAGTGGAAAGAGCACTGGCCTTGGAACCGGTGCTTCGGAATTCCAATCCCAGTTCTGTCACTTGGGTAAAATATTTAACCTTTCTGAGCCTCAGTTTCCTCTCCTGGAAAAATAGAGATGATAATTAAGTTAACAGGATTTTAAAAGTGAGAATTAATTAAGAAGCTGCTTGAAAAGCAAGTATAAGCTTGATAGCAACTCTTTTGTGTTTCCGAATAATGTATAAAATAGTTATTTTCAAAACTATGTTTCTTATTTTAAAAAAGTTTATCATTTTTTTTATTCTTGGTAAAACAAATAAGATCACTAATAGAAAATAATTAAAATATAGTAAAGACAAGTTATCCCTGACTTATTATATAAAAATAATTATTGTTGACATTGGGGGCATTGCTTATAATAATTTTTCTATACCTAATTTCTTTCATAAATTGTTGTTTGGGCTAGACATTCAGAAGGGTGTTGCACTATAAAACTTGGGTAAAAAGCTCCCTTTAATTCAGTGTTGCATTAATAAAATAATGGAAAACTTCAAGGACAAAAGTTTTAACAATAATCACAAACCCCAGGGAGCTAAAACCAACGTCACCACTGTGACCCAATACTGGGGTGCTCTGGAGCAGATATCAACACCAATGCTGGGAACTATAATAAGACAAAGGTTTGGGTTATGGCTGCAGGTAGAGGTTGAATGTGAGACTCCTGCTTTCAGGAATGATCCTAGGTCAATAGCGTTCCATTGTTCCTGATAGAAGCAAAGGCAGAATCATTTCAGGAAGCAGTATTGCTGGATTTTGTCTTATAGAATACCCCCCAAGTTAGGATTAGCCAAGTAACTGACATATGGCAAGATAGACAAATATTTTATTCTTAAGTTCAGTTTACTTGCTAAATTATCAACTTTAGTACTTTTTCTGTACATCCTACTGTTTTTTAAAAATCATTTTGCTGGAGGCTTGTACAACTCATCACAATTTATCCATCCATCCGTTATGTCAAGTACATTAGTACACTTGCTGCCATCATCATTCTCAAAACATTTTATTTCTACTTGAGTACTTGGTGTCAGCTCCTCATTTTTTCCCCTTCCTTCATGCCCCCCCCAACCCCATGAAACAAAGATAATTTATAAATTATGATCATTTTGTTCACCCCTTCCCTGTTGTCTGTCCCCCAGGGAGGGGGTTACATGTAGATTCTTGTGATCGGTTCCCCCTTTCTAACCCACCTTCCCTCATGCTTACCACTGGTCCTGAGGGATTCATCTGTCCTGGATTCCCTGTGTTTCTGGTTCCTATCTGTTCCAGTGTACATCCTCTGGTCTAGCCTGATTTGTAAGGTACACTGGGATCATAGTTGGGGGTTGGGAGGGAGGAGGAAGCATTAAAGAACTAGAGGAAAGTTGTGTGTTTCATTGTTGCATCCTGACTGGCTAGTCTCCTTCCCCTAACCCTTCTGTAAAGGGATGTCCAGTTGCCCACAGATGGACTTTGTGTCTCCAATCCACACTACCATCATTCACAATGATAGGATTTTTTGTTCTTTGATGCCTGATACCTGATCCTATCTACACCTTATGATCACACAGGCTGGTGGGCTTCTTCCATGTGGGTTTTGTTGCTTCTCAGGTATACAGCCGCTTGTTTATCTTTAAGCCTTTAAGACCCCAGACACTATATCTTTTGATACCCAAGCGCCATAAGCTTTCTTCACCACATTTGCTTATGTACCTACTTTGTTTTCAGTGATTGTGTTGGGAAGGTGAGCATCATTGGAAATAGATAGCCATATTTTTTGTTCTATGATATAGTTTTGCTTTCCTTTCCAAATCACATAACTCTCATTTTATTTCTGTTTTACAGCACTGTCTGGGGTGAGTAGAGGTGGAAATGGTAGACCTTTTTGTTTTGTTCTGAATCTTAAACATAATTCACCTGGTGTTTCTCTATTAATAATAAGGGCTAAGCCCTGGTGGTGTAAGTGGTTGAGTGCGGGACTGCAGCCTGCGGGCTTGGCGGTTCAAATCCAGTGGCAGCTCTCAGGAGCAGCACTGGGTAGCTCCCACGACCACCAGAGGCAGTGATGCCCTCCCCCCC
>PVJH01012813.1:0-62865 GCA_004026705.1 Nesogale talazaci | reverse complement strand
ACCACCCCCACCTCCAAGCTTCCACACAGAAGGGATTACACTGAATGAGATAAACTAGAATGTACGTGTCTTACTGAAAGCCAGACTGAGATCTGCCCTGTACGCCTCCACCCAATTCACCACACGGGGCTGGAAATCAAAGCCAACACCCAACGAAGTAGAGCACAGTTTTACCCAGACCATGCATGCCGTTGCCCTGACTGGAACCAAGTACCTGGCCACTGGCCTTATGATGAAATCCTATTTAAGGAACTGAGTCAAGAATGCCCTTTCGTGATGGTCCCAAACCCACGAATGTGAGTGGGGCTTTGCTCCAGGCACTCTGTGTGGTCCAGACTCTGGATTCGGACCCGTACCTGCTGTGCGAAGCCACCCGTCCGCCCACGATTCGCTCACTGCGACCAATGCAAGGGATACGTACAGGCAGGCGGATAAGTTTCTTATGGTATCTGTCCACGCGCCCAAAGACCTCCTGGCAGTAGCGGCGGAGCTCATCCAGCTCTTCCTCGATGACAGCTGCGTCCAAGGGCTCGCTCTTCTCGATCAGCTGTTCTCCTTGGGCGATGATCTGCTCAATCTTGCTGTGGTTGAGGGAGATCTCCCGCTGGAAAGCCTGTGCAGCACACACCACGTGTCATTTCTCATTGGACACATGGGTGGGGAGAGAAGGACCCCACGGCTCTTTCTTCTTGGGTCAGAAAACAAGGCTATTAGTGAGGTTTTATTTACCAGGGGCAAGGACAAGACGGATACCTTCTCATCCAGTCCATCATCATCATCATCATCATCATCATCATCATCATCATCATCATCATGAGTGAATGCTGACTTATAGCCACTCAACAGGGCATGGTGGACCCGCCCCTGTGAGTTTCTGACACTGTAGCTGGAATGGGGGTAGGAAGACCCATCTTCTCCCACAGAGCGACTGATGAGTTTTGAATGATGGGGACCTCAAGCTCAATGGCCCACCCCATAACCGCTCCACCACCTGAACTCCTTCTTGATAAGTTAGCAAAATGCTGCTGTTGAAGTTTCACTTATTATATTAAAGTTGGTGGAAAATGGAAATGCAGAGAGCATGGAATTTCCCAACCAACTCTTTGAAACCCGCCGCCCAATGACACCTGGAGCACTGGTGGTGGAGTGGTAATGACCTGGGCTGTGATCTGTGAGGTCAGGAGTTCAGGTCCACTTGCGCTTCTGAGGGAGAAAGCTGGGGATTTCTACTCTTGGGAACTGAGTCTCGGATACTGACAGGGGCAGTTCTACCCTATCCGATAGGCTCACCGTGAGTTAGAATCGACTCGATGACAGTGAGTTTTGAGCTAGTATATTTTCTGAAAAAATTTTTTTTCTGGTAATCCTAAGTGATAACAATAATAGAGGATTGTACCATGCACTGCATAAAGAGATCTTCACAGGATGTCCCTTTCAGGCTCGAGTGATTTGAAACACAATGTATCCGTTACCTTGAGCTGCTTTATTTTTGCTTGCACATCGCACTCGGAAAAATGCTCGATATTTGTGAGTTGCAAATCCATCTCTGTGAGCCACACCAGAATGCTGTCCCGAGCGGTCTCAAACTCCTCACGCTGACCAATGAAGTGCTGGGTGTGAAAAGGAAATAAAGAGCCACACTAAGCTGCTGAGAAGGTGGAGGCCTTTCTGACATGCCTCTAGAAAGCCATTTTCTCCACAAGCATTGGGAACGCAGCAATCCTTCAGGAGATCAACTCCTGGCTCCCACTCCCACCAGCCGCCCAACCTTACAGAACCATTGCAAGGTTGTAAAGGACCCATGCCCATCTGGGGAGCCTCTACGTGACCCACGAGGTATCTCGCACACCTTGAGTCTGCGCAGGATGGAGGTGACGCGCTTCTGCAGGCTGTCCCATCTCTGGTTGCCGTCATGGACCATCTGTTTCAGGCTGCAGCTGGAGTCCGTGCGATTCTCTCGGGCCAGGCGACGGTACTGCTTGTTGATCAGCTCCAGCTGGGTCAGACTCTCATGGACCTGTCGCTGGAAGGCCTATGATGGACAGAGACGTGCCAGTGAGGGACTCTCGGCAAAGGCCTCTGGTGCTCACGTGCCAGGGTCAAGGAGAACAGAAGTCACACCATTGGACAATTTACAACAAGAATGTACTTCCACTTGGGGTCCAGTCACTTAGGCAGGGCTACTCAAGGGAAGGGGGCAGATCAAAAGAAGCCTGTAGGGAAATGGTGCATAACTGTGTTTCCAGGGGTATGTGTCTGTGGTCCTGAGCATGGTGGGTCACTGACAGAAAAGGTCAAAATGATGGATTTGCTCTCACACATAGAGTGAACTCAAGAATAGTTTGGAATATGTACTATTTCTAATCTCCTCCTGGGGGATGTGGGGGATGACATGTGTTTTATACATCTCCTCCCCAAATGTGTCATTTCCTACAAATCCAGCACTGGTGCTGTGTCCATCAAGAAAAGGAAAAGCCAAAGTGTCATTTGTGATAGGGCCTCTAGCCTGAAGGTGCTATTTTCCTATGCAGAATGTAGTTTAGTAAAAGACAAATCTTGTTTCATTGAAAAAAAAGTTGGGCGCAGTGTGGGGAAGGATGCTCCAGGTATTGCAGCTGGGGAGGGTCTCCTGCGACTTCTAGGGCCACCAACCATATCTGTGAGGGTGGCTAAAGAGACTGGGGACCTCAAATCCGAAACTCTCAGGTCCCTGGTGAAACCCAATGCCAACTCAAATCAGGGCCGCGTTTGTCCTTCTCTATCATTTTACATCCAAACTTCCTTCCCTCCCTTCTTCCTGCCTGTTGGTAAGGAAATAGAAAGATGGCTACCCTCAGCTGTCTGAACAAATGCCGCGGGGGATGAACAGACCGTTCATGACTTGGGACAGTTTCCAGCTGGCGACCGTCACAGTTAACAAGGAAATAAGGACTCGTTACTCGGAATTATAAATCACCTCAAATTTCTTGAGTTCTTCCTTGGCGACAGTGTAGAGCACTCCTGATGAGCTGGGGAAGGCAGCTGTCCTTTCTGAGATCTTCAGCCAATCTTCAAAACGAGAGTAGTCATCCAGGAACTTCTGCCATAATCGCCATGTCTCTTCAATTCTGAGACAGAGAGAGAAGGGACAGGAGATGATTGTGTGGGGCTTGTTTACACTCCAGAACTCTCCCTGCAACAGGAGGAAGGGTGCCCAGACAAGCAAGCACTGTGTCTTGAGCTACATTTGACCAGAGAGAAAGAGAGACACCTGTTTGATGTAAACTAAAGCAGCTGCTTTTTTGTTGTTCTTTGTTTCCTTAACTGGAAACAGTCCCGTGACTCTGGACTTAAAACGAGTCAAAGAGAAGACCATAAGCACAAGATCTGAGCTGTCCTGGACATGAACAAGGAAGCTCAGAAAGACAACACCGTGTTTACAGTTAGTGCTCAGGCCCGGGTTCCAATGACATAAAAACGAGGCTTGAACCAAACCCACGGAAGGCCAACAAGAAGCTCACTCTCACCAAACATCAGCCTAATAAAGGACAACAAAACCAGAGAGGCTTTCCAAGAATTGTGGAAATAGCCCATTATCTTAAAAAACAAAACAAAACAAAAAACCAGACATTTACTGGTGTCACTTGAAGTAGAAAAATGTTCCCACGCCAGCTATGCACAGGACCCAATTGTTGCAGAGAACCTTTCCCAGGTGGGCATGTTCCTGGCCCATCATTTCCATCATGGATTATAGGATGCTAGTTCCTCTCCTTCCCCACCCCACACTATGTGATGGGGTGTAAACAGCCATTTTCAAGGCCACTCAGAGAAGAAGATCCTTACTATCTCAAAGACTAGTGCTCTCTGCTGCAGAGTTAGGCTCTGATAGTAGGGCAACCACAATACAGCATGACCTGCACCTCATCTTTGTCTGCCGTCTCCTCTTCACCAGTTGGGGAAGGGCTTCCATTTCAGCATGACCTTTAGAAGTCCCCTCATTATCTTTTTCATTTTTTACTAGAAAAGGCAACGCTGGAGTCTTCCATCCTTATAATAAGTTTGCAATGCCTTGCTTTTTTTTTTTTAACCACTTTCTTAGGAGACTTTGAGATCAGTACAATTTCTCTCCCATAGCCCCCAATCCTGTCATATGCTTCTCCTCTTGCAAGGGCGTGCTTTGCATGTTTCTGAATGCTATCTAAGTTGTTAGGTCAGCCAGGCCTCAGCTTGGCATCTCTATAGGCTGCCTCTACCACCTTAGTTTCCCACCCAGATGAAGGCTGCCTGCTGGGGGAACCAAGACTCTTGTGGGACACTGTAACTAAAAGGAGCTGGTGAGCGAGCGAGCGACGCCCCTGCCACTCTGATCACTACGTCTTTGAAAGCCCCAGCTTACTTGAGCCTCCTTTCCATAGACATGGCACAGATGTTCCTCCATCGCCGGTCCAGGTTTCGTGTCGCCTGCTGGATGGAGTCACATTCGGCGTCGGTGGCACAGGCGTCACAGTCGTGCAGCAGGACCTCACACAGGTTGAGAACCGAGGCAACACCCGTGCTGTGCTTCTCAATGTCTCTCTGCAGCTCCTGGGAGGGAACAGGACGTGCTTTATTTGCAAGGCACATGCGTGGTGATAAGAGAGGCTGCAACAGTATTCATGGTACTGATTCACAGCTAGGGGAGACCTTGAATCATTTGTTTGCTTTCTTGGACACACAAGAAGTCACAGACCAGATTTATGATATCTGGAGAGCTCCACTCACTCAATCTAATTCCCACTCGTCGCAGCCTGATGGGACAGAACAGAAGGGACCCCGGAGTTCCCAAGGCTGGCATCTTTACAGGAGCAGATGCCACATCCTTCTCCCAGGGAGTGGCTGGTGGGTCGGGCCACCAACAGCTGAGCACTGAACAACTTGCACCACTGGGAAGCTGGGCAAACTGAAGAGTAGAGAGAATGCATCTAGAAAATACTTTGGCTATGTGAGAAATGTGAAAAGAAATAAAACCGACCAGATGATGCCTCTGGAGTGCAGGGTTGGGGTGTCTGGTCAATCCACTGCTGCTGCTTCCGCCTTTTCCCCTAACTACACTTTTCTGATAACACGGCTGGTTCAGGCCCCTGCTTTCAGGCATTCTGCATGGAAGCGTTGGACACCAGACATCTCAGGCTGAGCTGGGTCTGGGGTGGGGGGGGGAACCACCCAGAATGAAGGGTGGATGTGGGGCTTTTGTTTTTTAATCGTGGCATTGTACATCTCCTCCCAGTTTCTGCTTCTGAGATAGATGACTTCCATGCCCAATATCCACAGCTCAATCCCTCACTCGATCAATCCAGTAACAGAAATACTTACTAAGAGCTGGCACTCCAGAACAGGGGCCTGCACTCCAAGACCTACAGCTTTGTTTTCAACTGTGAATCCAGTCAACCACCCTTTAACTTTTTATCCCACGGTGAGATTGGAATATGCTGGGATTTATGTATTTTTTTTTGCTCGTAAGTAGTTAATCACATCTCACTTTCTGTGACATTTGATTTTCAGCTCAATCTTCCGTGCCAGTTGTGGTGTGTCAGCTCTGCTTATCCCAACTAAAGCACCTGTGCCCCTTGGGAGCCATGGCGGCACAGTGTTTAAAGCGCTCAGCTGCTATCCCAAAGTGTGGAGGAGGTTTGACTCCACCAGCTGTTCACCAGAATGACGTAGCCTTCTGCTGCCACGAAGGCATCGCACTAGGAACCCTGTGGATCAGAATCGAGTGGACAGCAGCGGGTCAGTGTGGCCTGTGACTTCTGCTCCATGGTTGCTTTCAGACTGCACTTTTGAAACTGGTTCTTGCCAGAAGCCATGATGTCAGAGGAAGCAGCCCATCACATTCTGAAGTTGATTCCAACTTGAACTTCTATCTACAAGTAATCCTGCTATTTCTGATGGTCCAGATAATTGCTCAAAGAGCTGCGGTGGCACAATGGTTAAGTGTTTGGCTTCTCACCCAAAGGTTGGTGGTTCAAAAGCATCAGTGACCCTGGGGGGTGGGGGGAGAGTTGCTAATCTGTTTCTATGAAGGTGCTGAAAAGGTTCTCCTCGGTCACATGGGGCCACTCTGAGTCAGAGTCCACTTGGCAGCACACAACAACAAAACAACAACAACAACGACAAGAGCAACAGCAAGGAGTTGCTCAGCACACAACAGCAGTGCAAGTTGTAGCTGAAGGGACGCACACACTCCTCTGTTCCAATAACGTCGGTAAGTGCTATTGCATCGGTTAAAGCAGAGAGGAGAATTCTTGTTGTCAACCCCTACCACCACCACCAAAGAACCCCATCTCCAAACCACTGCCACAGAGTCACTCCAAGTCCCTGCCACAGGGTCATGCTCATTCTGAGCAATGCCACAGGACAGGGGAGAACAAACGGCTGCTCTGCTGTGTGTTTCCACCACGGCAGCTCTTGCTTCAAACTCACGGCCATGAGTTCCATGCTGATGCATGGCGACCCTGTAGGACAGAGGAACTGGCCCTTTGAGCCTCTGAAACGATAGCCATTCACAGGAGTGGCAAGCCCCATCCGTGTCCTGGAGAGCAGCGGGGGGGTTTGGAACTGCTGGTCTTGCCCTTATCAACCCAACTCGTAGCCACCGGGCATCTTTAGAACCCCTTGGATGTGGTATTTTATATTGAAGCATTAGCTTACATAAAAGCAAGATATTTCAAACTGCATTCACTGCAAAACCAGGACGTGTTTTTCCTAGAATACATATAATATGAAGCACGACTTTGACTTCCTATATACGAATCTGCCTCTGTGTTGTAGTCACTACAATGTATACAGAGACAAGTCACTGTCATGAATTAATTTCTTTCACTCTAACTCTCATAGCAATTTGGGACTCCAGTTTGATGTCAAGAGATTTTTTTTGAGATGCAAACATGGATTCACTCATTGCTACTCTTGAGTGTGATAATAATACTGCAGTTATGGTCACTTTAAGAAACTTGTCATTTACTGATACTTTTTTTTTTAGTTTTTTTTTTTTTAGGCATCACTGCCCTGGTGGGGGGAGTAGGAGGCCCAGCCTTTGCTCCTGGGAGCCGGAATTGAACCTCCATCCCAGTGGGCCGCAGTCCCGCGCACAACCACTACGCCACCGGGGCTCAGCTACTGATACATTTTTAAAGACGTCAGAGAAGGGAAGTTAGCAGGACAACATAAAACCAACTGGTATGAGCACTGCTTATCTTTGAAGCTGTCTGCTTAAAACTTGGATAATTGTATCATCCTGCATAGGATGATGCTTGAAGGAGCTGACATCAAGGGCTCAAGTAGAAAGCAAATGTTTTGAGAACGAGGAGGGCAACAAATGTACACATGTGTTTGACACAATGGATGGATGTATGGATTGTGATGAGTTGTATGAGCCCCCAATAAAATGATTAGAAAAAAAAGAGACAGGGCAAGGCACATTTGTGGTAAACTTGCCTATAATTGCAACAACAACAACAACAACAACAACAACAAAACTGGAGATGATGTAAATGCCCATCAGCAGAGAAAAGAAAAATAAAAATGCAATGTTCAAAAAAAAATTCCCATCACAGAGTTAAAAAAAACAGCTGATAAAAAGCCTCAACTTAAATTTGAGGGTTAAAAACATCTTCACCGATGCAATTTCTTTTTCATGCTATTATACAAATCCTAGTGCGTATCAGAAAATCTGTATTTCTACACATGGCAATATATGCTTTCTAAGAAAATCCTATTTTTCCATGAAAAATATTAATTAGGCATTAAAAGATGACATGAATACTTCTGAAGTAGGAGGGAGCTTAAAGCAAAGTTTTCTTTGAAGAATTATGGCCTGCGTGCTCCTTCAAGGCAAGGATGGCAAGATCTTGTTTCATGTACTTTGGACATCTTGTCAGGAGAGACAAGTCTTTGGAGGAGTACCTCAAACTAGAGGAGCAGTGAAAAAGAGGTGGAGAGTGACGCTGTGGCTCCAACAACGGGCTCCAGCACAGGAACAATCGTGAGGCTGGCCCAGGACTGGGCAGCGTCTTCTTCTGTTGTGCATACAGTCACTCTGGCCAGGAACTGATTCCATGGAACCTAACAGTGTGTCAACACCCACCATGGTCACGTCTAGGATGTGCATTGTGTATTAGAACAGAGTCTGGCAGGGATGATGGAGGTGCTGAGTAAAAATGGAGGCCAGTGCAGCAACCTGAAAACGATGGAATTACCACCCCAGCAAGGACTATGGAGCGATGGTCAACATGTGGCCCACATCCCATTTGACCTACACACCCAAATCCCAGAACTTCTCCTTAGATCGAATGGGTTATGTCACCGAGCCCTTCCTCTGAGGGGACTCCTCCGAGGGGAGGCATCGTGGCAGATGCACTGTGGCATTTTACAGTCTGTGGAGGCTCCTTACTTGCTGTTCCTCACACTGGTCAGGAAACCTACAGTCAAGGGATTCTCCATTCTTAACTTCTCATGGGTTCCCGTCTTTAGAAATCAGACATCTACACATAGTTGACCTGTATCAACTCAGGAGGACGAGCAGGCTTCAGTACTATGATAATAATGCCACATAACTGGAAATGGTTTGCTAACCCACTATGGATGCTGTGACTGCTTCAAGTCTCTGCAGGACATAGTGGTTTATTGATTAGTGGGGTCCTTAGGGGATCGATAATGCTTGTCATTGTGGTCTAGCAGATGAGAGCCTTTCCTGCATGACTGTCTCATGAACAGAGAAAAGATTAATTGCTTGTATTTCTAACACAATATAGAAACATACTTCATAAGGAGCCGAAGGCCTTCGTGGGCATGAGTTATCTCCATCTCTACCCACGTGTCTATCTACAGAGAGAAAATGTCCGGATGGCTCTGTTGGGTAAGCGTTGAACTGCTAAACATGAGATCAGTGATTCAAATCAAACTACTTTGTGAGAGAAAGAAGAGGCTGGCTGCTTTTGTCAAAATTTCCAGGACCCAGGAAATTCTATCAATCAGAATCAACTTACTAACAGTGAGTCAGGATTAAAAAAACATGTGTATGTGCTTATGCATGTGTACACATGTACATATATGCATATATATATGATATAAATATATATAGATATAGATATTGATGCTTGTGTGTTAGAATTGTCTGAACTTCAAGTATGAAGACTTAAGGGACCTAAGTTCCATATAATTTATTTTTGTGATCTCGTCAAATATCATTACCTCTAGCAGCTTCCTCAATTTTAAATGTAGGACAAAAATAGAAGGCTTAGAATGTTAAGTAAGGCACTGAATTTCCAGATAATCCCAAAATGTTAAGTATTTATATTAACTTCAAAGGATGAATATAAAAAATGTATGCAGTTTTCTCTGATGTGTTCGAAGTTCAATGAACTCAAAGTAAGTATCCCAGACTACAAGTGAGCCTTCCTGTATAAACTACTCAGATCGATCAGTATCCCAATTCTCTCTCTTTCTCTGACAAGTAGTTCTTGAATTCATCTAGTTATTCTCTTGTTCTAAAAATCGTTCCATAACTCACTCAGACAGATGGCATAGATAGCCTGGTTTTGTATTTCCTATTATTTTTCTTCTTAACACAATGGCTAATTATTTAATTTGGTTCTTACATAGCCTTGTTACTCCCACCAAATGACCTTCATTTTCCTGATGGCACTGGTTAAGAAGATGGGGGAGGACACAGATTGAATTAGATGATTGGGCTGTGAATAGGTGTTAACAGAGTTCATTGTGCATGTCATCCTGTGGGTATAAATGAGCCCCTCAGAAGCAGGGGTAAGCGAGAAGAGACAAGAGTGGCATATGCTCTTTAGACCCTGAGATCCCTGAACATTGTATTGTCTTGATCCAGGAGACAACTTTAATGCTAGAGGAGAAGAGGTGCATTCAGGAGGAGCAGGAGCCAGAGTCCAAGACAGAGTAGTGACTTCCCAGCCCTCAGGAAGTGAAACCGAATGCTTTCAGGTTTGTGGAGTAAGATCTCTCTGGGCAATAAATTTGTCGAGCTGGGTTGAGTGACATATAAAACTAGAGTTGGATGCAGGTGGAGGTTGAGGTGGGGGGGTGGCATGCCCTTTGGGAATTTGCAGGAAGCTCTAAAAGAGTTTTGTATCATTGAGCAGGGCAGAGTCCAGCCTGAGGTCAGAGAGAGGCCTGATGATGGGTAGAGCAGAGAAGAAAC
The DNA here is from genome assembly GCA_004026705.1 of Nesogale talazaci. NCBI lineage: Eukaryota > Metazoa > Chordata > Mammalia > Afrosoricida > Tenrecidae > Nesogale > Nesogale talazaci. The sequence continues at coordinate 52,676 of PVJH01012813.1, read as the reverse complement.
CAACCTGACTGAGCAAGTGCATCCTGAATATTTCCCACCTGAATTGTAACCTCTTCACTTCCCCGATAAGCCTCAGACTCATGAGTATCACCTCTGAGTTGTGGATGGCCTCTAAACTGAATGATCATGCCCAGTCACAGAAGTGGGTAGATGTGCTACTGGAGGGATGGTTTGGTGTCAGAATTGGTAGAAAGGTGGGAGGTGGGATCTGTTTGACTTCAAACTCCCAGGCATAGACCTTGGATAACTGATGCCAATGATGGGGACTGTCCTTCTCTCTGGGTAGCTGGAGGTGATCAGACTACACGCCCCCACATCACTTTCTTTTTACAACGATGTTCCAGTGCCTTCTGTAAAACACACTAGCTTATTGTTCTAATCAAGGTGCCTTTGGTTATTTCTTGCAGATTTTATGGACTTGTCATGAGAAGAAACATTCTATCAAAACGGTTTCCATTCTAGTAAATAGTTCTTTGAAATTTCTCACATAAAAATGTTCACATATGGACAGAAGGACATGCAGGGATTTCTGGTCTAAAAATTAAACACCAAACCATTATCAAAATTGAACTCAACATCCACACAAAGGTACAAGATCACCCAGTTCTCAGAGAGCCAGAAAGAAGAAACTCCAACCTGTGAAGGGATCTGCCTTGGCATTTGAACATAATCCATGCATTTAAGGAAGCTGGGGTATTTTCCATTTAATATCTCCAACTACTCAAAACCTCTTTGTTAAAATCAATGAAAGAAATAGGGCAACTCTAAGGCTGACGGTCTTTATGATTGATGGAAGCTCAGCAGTGATTCAATGATAGAAGTCTTTTCTTCCCTGCGGGAGCCCTGGCCTGATTCTCTGTAAATACAACTCATCCACAGTCACCACCCAGGAGGGGAGGCTTGTGTGCTATGAAGATGCTAAACAAGCTTCACTGGAGCATCCACACTAAGGCAAACTAGGAAGACCCAGAGATCTGCTGCTCCAAACCAGCCAACCAGAGGGCACCCAAGAACAACAATCCACTGGTATCCCAGTCCCAGTGGATCCGGATTATGGCACAGCCCTTGCGTCCAGAGTCACCGTGAGTTGGGGATGACTAAATGGTAATTCACAAAAACAATCATGGTGCAAGTAAAGATTTGAGCCGACCTTGAATGTCAATTGGTAATGTGGGCTTGACTGGTTTCTGAATTTATTCCCATTAAACCAAAATGGAAATTTAGCAGAAAAGCTTTCTAAAGTCGCTGTGGTAGTTATATAATCTTGTGTCAATTTGAGGATAGTAAGAGTGGAGAGGTGGAGTCTAACATATCAGTTGGGTAGCAGTCTGATGCTTCCTTGTGGGCATGGCCTTCTCATGAGGAGTCTGGGAACTTTCTCTCTTCCTTCCTGGAGATGAGACACATTTTCTCTCTCTTTGCTTCACCTTCCTATTGACAAGCCACACAGAGCCACACTGATGGCAGACAAGAGTCCTGGAGGTACTTCCACTGTCATAGGATCCACAAGACTTTCTACCCACTGGAAAATGTATGGACTAGTATTGTACATATGGGCTAATATTGGACTTAAAAGACTTGATCTGTACTGGGCTGAGATGTTTCTCAGTATACAATTACTTTTTTGCATAAAGCTCTCTCTTATACATACATGAATATCAATAAATTTGTTTCTCTCGTCAACCCAGGCTAACACAGTTATTTTTGGTTTACAAGTATTTTTGAACATTTAAATCTGTAAAAAAGCTACTACCTTAAAAGAAATAGACAAAATCTTTCATGTAGGGAAGTAGAAGGAAATGCCTTTCTAATGAATTTTATCTCTTCAATATTTTTCAGAGTCTCCACTTTTTGGTGACAAAATTCCATTCCGTCTTTTAAAACATAGAGCCCAAAGAGGTCCACTGATTCAGATGGGAATGAGAAATCCAGAGAATTCTGGACAGGTGAACCCCTCAGAACCAGTAGTGAGAGTGGAGATACCGGATGGATGGAGGGAAGGTGGAATAGAGAGAGAGAGAGAGAGAGAGAGAGAGAACCAGTTACAAAGACAGTGGAAGAGTGGGTGAGGGGAGATGTCAGGCAGTGTAAGATATGACAAAATAATAATAATCTATAAAGTATTGAGGGCTGGTGGGGGAGGGCAAGCAGGGAGGAAGGGGGAAAAGATGAAAAGCTAATGTCAACGGCTCAGGTGGAGAAGCAGGTATTTGGAGAATGATGATGGCAGCAGGCATTAGAAGGTGCCTGGCACAGTATATGTATGTATGGCACAGTATATGGATTGTGATAAGTGACATATGAGCCCCCAGTAAAATGATTAAAATAAAAAAACATAAAGCCCAAATGGTCTAGTTTTTATAGAATCAATCTCAACCATTCATTTATCCACAGAGAAAACTTAACAAAAACAAGACGACTAAATTAAAATACACTGAACACTCACTTGGTGATACAGCTACTATGTGAAATGCTTTTCTTACAACTTTATAAATCAAAGCCCCATGATGTATATCATACTACAATTATCCACATCTGTAATTAAGGAAGGAGAGGGTTAAACTGGCTAACTAACCCTTTGGTGAAGGGCAATATGATACAAAGTGGTGAAGGGCAGGGTTGAAATCCAGACATCATTTACAACAACAACAACAAATTTTAATATTTAATCAAAACTTTTATGGTAGATGAATTATATGCCAAGAAAACTAATTTTAAGATTATAATAAACAGCCCCAATCCACTATTGTCAGCTCGGAACTGTGGAGTTGGGTTCCGATCCATTGAACCTCCATGCAACAGAATAAAACACTGCTTACCATTCCCACAACTGTTGCTATGTCTGAGTCCACTGTTCTAGCCACTGTGTCAATTCATCTCCTCGAAGAGCTTTTTCACTGAGCCTCTACTTTCCTAAGCATGATGCCTCTCTCTAGTGCTTGGAATACAGTCGGGGGCTTTTCCACCTTGACTTCTTCTCCATGGAAACAGTCATGTCCACCTCTTAACGCTCAAGACTGTCATTGCAGGGTATCAGAGGATTTAAGGAAATCACACAGCTGCTGCCAAGTCAATTACAACTCATGGAGACCTCATGGCAGTCGGAGTCACGAACTGTGACCCTTCAGATGACCCCTGGTGAGTGATGTGGTAGTTACCCATTGGGCTGCACTCTGCAAGGTCAGCGGTATGAAACCACCAGTCACTCTCCAGGAGAACTATGCAATTTTCTACTCTCGTAAAGAGTTATAGTCTCTGAAACCCAGAGGAGTGGTTTTTCCGGTCCTGTAGATAGCCGTGAGTTTAGATTTTTTCTCTTTGTGTGTGTGGGCTGCAGCTGTCAACTTTGAAGGTGACTTTTCAGAAAAGATTGTCTGGACCTTTCTTTCTGGTGGACTTGAAAAAAAAAACAAAAAAACTTGGGTCTAGCAACAGTGAGCCTTTTGCACCATGCAAGCTTCCCAGAATATTTCTACCTATACATCTATACTTTTGATAGAGTTAGGTACTCCAGAAACAAACCTGCCAATCTCCTCTTTAGTGATTCTCGAAGAGCCACCTCAGGGAGGTGCTGTGGAAGTCATGGCATCTGGCAGAGCCTTTCACTTCATTTTTCTACTTTCAATCTAGCGCCTCCAGTCTTGGCAGCCCCTTGCATCCCTAAACTCAAAGCTACCCTATATTGCCTGCAGTATAGAGTATGCTACTGGTATTTTCCTGGAGTGCATGGAGCTGAGTTGCCTCGCTTACCTGGGTGGGAGAAGGGAGGCTCAGTGATGCTGTTGGGTGAGCATTTGACTGCTCACCAAGTGGATGCTCCCTCCAGATCACCAGTTACTCTGGCAGTCATGGATGCCCTCTGTAGGCTCCTTACAGATGTGGGTTTGGGTTGGGGCCTGGGCTTGGGGGAGAATTTGCAAGCCATGCTTTCAAATGGCTCACATTGACTTTAGCTCATAGTGACCTAAGATGACGGTGTGTAGCTATCCCACTGGGTTTTCTAGGCTGTAAACTTTGAAGGTGGGTAACCAGGTTTTCCTTCCATGCACTGGTTAGGTGGGTTCTAATCTCAAAGCTTTCAGTTCTCAGTGGAGTACTTAAGCGTTGCAGTACTAGGACCCTTTCTGTGGGGCTATTGATGCTGCTGGTATTGTACTACCAACTTGGATTGATTCCAACTCAGAATTCCCCCATCAGGCAGTGTTGGGCTGCCCCATTGGGTTTCCCAGCCCACACTTCTGAGAGGAGCTGTCTGCCAGGTCTTTCCTCCCACAGGGCTGCTTGTGGGTTCGAATCTCTGATCTTTAGTGCAGCAGCCAATTTCTTAACTCCTGAGCCACCTAGTGACGGCTTCTTATTCAGACTTTCAAGAAAGTGTCTACGTCACATGGCTATTGACAATCCAAACTTTAGCTGGGCTTGCCTGCTTTTCAACTCTTGAGCTCTCAAAGTTCTGTGGTCAATGTAAGCATCCACTGCCCTCTGCCATGCTAAGGCCATCACAACTTCTCTGTCTATGTTCCATGGTCCATACCTCTGACTCCAGGGCTCCTGGGAGCTCCCTGGACTTGAACTGACTCATTTCTACAATGTTGAGAGCCATTTTCTAGATATAAATTTCTCTCTTCACATAGGAATCTAAAAAACTGTGGGGTCTAACTTCTCTAGTGAAGCCAGCCTGAGATCATACCCTCTTGTTCAGGGATAACATGGGAGATGATCAGAGTTCAGATATAAACTCCATCAGTACACTCTAGTGAAATGAACTTACACGAATTTTACAGTGCCCTAATATTCTTTTCCTAATGCTAATTTAAATGCAAACAACAACAGAACTTAACTGTCTTCTGACATCTGTTCTCATGGGTTTTAAAAAATGAGCATCTAAGAACTAAAATATGCACATGATTTTATGGTAAGTTTTGCGAATAATTACTTAAAAACAGGTACAATGTGCTTTTCATAAAGGCATATGTTTTCTAAGTTAGACATCTGGGTTATCACGGTGTCCATTGAATGGAAGCAACCATCATTTAGATGGAACTTTCAAAGGCAGTCATACGTCAAGCAGCAGCACGAATTCCTCTGGGGAATTGATGGTGTCAATTTTCAAACATATGTCAGCTGACAGAAGCCCTGGTGGTGTAGTGGTTACACACTGAACTGCATGGTCGGCAGTTCGAAAGCACCAGTAACTCCATGGGTAAAAGACTGGGCTCTCTACTCCTCTAACCAGGACAACTCGGAATCCCCCCCACCCCCCGCCCCAGGGTTACGATGAGTCAGCAGTGTGACTCAGCAGCTGTGCATTTGCTTTCTTGTGTTTTATTTCAATCGATCAGGGGAGTTCCAGTTGCTTCATACACACATTAAAGCTAGTCAAGGAAGACGGAAGGGCAAGGAAGCAATGAAGTCTTTGAATTTATGGTGCTGGCAAAGAAAAATTAAGATGCCATAGACATCCGATGAACATGGTCTATTTGTATTATCTTACACACCAAGGATGATCAGAGCACCACGTGTGAACTGTGGTGCCAGAGAAGAGTATTAAAAATACCATGAGCTGCTAAAAGGACAAACTGATCTGTGTATAGAATAAGAACAGAGTGCTCCTCGGAGGCAAGGATAGCAAGAGCTCATCCTCCATACTTTCGACATGTCAGCAGGAGAGACCAGTCCCTCGAGAAGCACATCACATTGGGTAAAGTGGAATGGCAGTGGAAAAGACAAAGGCTCTCAACAAGATCTACTGACATAATGGCTGCCTCACTGGGCTCAGGTACAGGGACGATGGTGAAGATGGTGAGGGACCCTGCAGTCTTTCATTCAGTTGTGCACAGGGCCGCGATGGGTTGAAACCCACTTGCTGGTACCTAACAACACCAATCAGAAGAACAAACACGTCTGTCTTAGATGAAATGCAGGCAGAATGCTCCCCTCCTGGCGAGACTTGATCTTACATATATCAGACAGCTTATCAGGAGAAACTAATTTCTGGAGACGGAAACAGGTTTGGCCGTTCCCCAAAGAGGCAGACCTTCACTGAGATGGCTTGACATAGGGACCGCAACCGTGGACTCGGACACAGCAACGATTGTGAAGATGTCACAGGACCCAGTAGCGCTTCATGCTGTTGGATGTGGGGTTGCTATGTTTTAGAACCAACTTGCTGGGACCTAACAGCAGCACCAGGAATGGACAATGAGAGTCTGACACTAACTGTCAGAGTAATTTGGGGGGGGGGGGGGGGTAGGTAGGCACTCTTCGGCATGTGCTTTCATGTGTAGGGCCATTCTCTTTTGCTCTGGGGGGCTCTGTGCTACACGTCAATGAGACCTGCTGTGTCTGCTACATACAAGAAGGTGGAATGAAGATGTGTCGTATGCAATTCAGGCAATCGTCCTGACAAAGCAAAACATTTCCCTACTTGAAAATCTCTTCGTCATACACCACAAGATTTCCCAAGTACTATTAATACCCCTTCTAAGGCCAAAGCAATATACATACACACATTATATACATACACACATACATATATGTATGTATGTGTGTATATATACACCAGTACTTTTTTAATCCATTATGGCAGTTCAACCTTACCTGTTGCTTGACAACAGCTCCCTGGTAGGTCGCTGTGGGACAATGTCCGCTTGAGAATTCGTTTCCGAGCAGTGACATGGTACCTACTTGCTCCAAACACTCACCCAGCCAAGGCTTCCTCACCTCATCGCTCCTGCCTTGCTTCCTCCTGACCTTCCATCCCACCCCCTACCCCCCCCCAACATTCCTATACTCCGGTCACGTGCATTCCAGGCCTGACACATTTCATCAGTTATGTTACCTGCTGTTCGCTAAGCTTTCTCTGTATTTCCTCGGAGTCACAGGCATCGTAGACAATCGGCTTGGCTAGCTCTGCTTCAATGTGGGCGAGCCAACTCCTCAGGCTGCTCATGTTCTTATCCAGCTGCTGCACAGCCACCAGGGTCTCCTTCAGCTTCTTTACCCTGAGGGGCAGAGAGCAACATGTCAAGCGTTGACGAGACGGCCCGCTCATGTTCTGCTCACGTGCAGCGGATGAACACGGGTTCGAAAGTTTCACTGAACTGGTCCATCCCGGTTAAGGCACTTGATAGCTGTGAGACTGGGCCAGGTTACACTGCCTGTGTTACACGACCCGGTCTCTGGTGCTCGACTGTAAAACGGGGACAAAGTGAGAGAACATGTGTGATAGGATCGAGCTGAGCCATGTGGGGTGCCAAGTCCTTGGGAAACGGCCCGCAAAATGTTGGTTCTTATTATAAACAAAGCTGTAGCATGATCGCAATTACACAAATCTCTGGTTTTCACAAAAAATGTTATTTCCAGTAATTATATGATCTATATTCCTTGGGTGGAATAGCTGAGAATTAAGAAAAGCACAAACAAAAAAACTTTTCAGTAGACTCTCACCAAACAGACCACATACCACGTAATCCAGTGGTGGGATTCAGCTGTTTGCACTGATTTTGCAGAACAAATACCTAATATTTTGTTGTGTTTGAAGAATAGGCGTTAAAAAGGCACTTGGGACCAGAGTTCTCGCTAAGAGAACTGGCTGCCCACTGTGGAAATCACAAATTTATATTCCTTAGTCTTTTTTTAACACTCAACTGTAAAACAGCAGTGTTTTGGTATGTTGAAACAATAAACTACCTTTTAATATACTTGATAATTAATAACAAATTACCTTTTGGTACACTTTCTCTTAATACTTAAAATGGTCACTAGGGCAGCAAAGCAATTGTTAAATTATTTGAATCCTACTTCTGCCTACATCTAATATTGACCAAACACAATTACTTCTCAGTGTTACACATTTCGGGACCCTTGAGGCAGAAAACTCGGTGTAATAAAAAAGAAAGTACAGTCATGAGGGACTATTGGTATGTCATTCAATTCATGAATCACATGAAAGGTATTGAACCTTCCAACAGGCTCATATTGTCAACAACAGGGGGCATAGCATACCAAAAGCATCAGCTTCTGGGGTCTAGTTGAGGCAGTGTTCACTACATAGTATGCAATTACATAATCTCCTGTCAACTTGTGAAGGGCTGGAGTCTAGCCTCCAGGTCATAGCCAATGAGGCCTCTGTGTGGGCATGGCTTTCTCCTGAGAATTCTCAGATCTTCCTCCCAGGAGGTGGGACAAACACTCTCCTGTGAGACATTCCTCTTGACAAGACACATGGAGCTACACTAGAGACTTGGAGCTGGCAGAGCCCTCTGGAGGCCTCTGCCAGCACTAAGATACTTCCATTGCCACTGGACCCATAAGACTTTCCACCCACTGGCCTGTGTTCTGCCTGCATTTGGCATCATTGCATGCGTTGTTTGAGTCTGAAGAGGAATTTATAGACTCGTATTGGACATAGGGCTAATATTGGACTTACGGACCTAATCTGGACTGGGGTGGGATTTTTCTTGGTAGAAAATTACTCTTTGATCTAAAGTTCTCTATAACACACATGAGTATCTCTAGGTTTGTTTCTCTAGTCACCCCAGAATAAACATATGCTTTAAAAAATTCTCATTTCTTACAGGAAGCAGGAAAAATCCCTTTCTTTAGGACTGTCATTTATCTAGAAACCATATGTGAACATGGTCATATGTGTAAGGTGCTGGGAAGACGAAGTTGAGAAAGACTTGACCCTTTCTGTCAAGCAATGTACACACTGACAGAAGACGATACAGGATCACACAAAAAAATAAAACTAAACTAAATCTATGAACCACATTGCAGCTAATAAATAGGAGGCGATCGGTTTTATTGGGCCACTTTCAAGCAAAGCCTCGCTCACTCACCATCTGTTCATTTCTGTATTCATTCTACCAAGTTTATAGTGCTAGATAGACATCACCTTGGGGTAGAAATATAATGAAAAGTAAGTCGCCATTGATGCTCCTTGAGAAATCTGGACTTTCATGCAACAGGGGAGATGAGGAACGACATTTAAATTATGTCTTGAGATAATGGATGCAAACAAAGGAGACTCTTTCTCGCTTAGAAAATAGACAGGAAGAAAGAAGAAATCTGAACAATGAAATTTCTTAATATAGCTCTTCAACTTCTATCTCTGTAACTCTCACCAAATGATCAGGCAGGGCACATGCAACACTAAAAGAGGGGACTGGTTAGTTTTATTTATCACCACCCCATCACCCCCCGCCCTGGCTATAAGGACCAAGCATTTTTTTAATCAGCTGCCGAGAGAGAGGCCAGGACTTTCAGAAGAGCACATTCAAGAACAGTGTTGGAAGCGGGGCAGGCCAAGGGCAACAGTACCGGAGATGTGGCACACAACAGGAGGGGCAGGTCGAGACTAAGAGTGAAGACTAGGCTTTCTGGTCCAGGGCAGCAGAGACTAAGGGACTCAGGGATATGAGGCTGAAGACCAGAGTGAGATTTGATTGCTGGCTAAAAAGAGGTGTTGTTGTGGACCAATGACTGTATCCTTATGGTGTATGGATCCTGACTTTTGTTACTTTATTCGCCCTCTAGTAAACCCCCTTAATTATGAGAATTAGGTGTGAATTCTGTGAGGTCAACTTCAAGAATGATCCAACCCTGTGTAGAAATAGAAGACTGTGGGAGGAATAATTGCTGTAAGAAAATGAAAAGAAGGGTGGAGCGTGAGGCATATCTGCTATCTGCTTCGGGACAATAGGGAAGTCCAAGGAGGTCAGATACTGCCATAGGTTGGCCAAAATGGGTGGGAATAGTGAGGGTATGAAAGTGAAGCTGCAGACAGATGAAGAAGCCATGGCAGATAAGGCTGTTGGTAGATTGGAGGATGGTTCAGCAGATCCCCCAAAGACAAAATCATGAGTTTGCAATCTGCAATAAAAATAAAAAACTTTGTCAAGATTTACTACAAGTGTTCAGATAAGGAGGGATGAGATTAGAAGAGGAATGATGTAGTTTTTAGTCCAATGGCTCCATCTATAGATGATTGGGATTCAGAGCATAGGATGGAGAACACCTTCTGGGAACTGGTAGCATATTCACGTTGGGATAGTTAATATCTGGGGGTAATCTAGGAAGCACTGGACAGCAGCCAGATGGAAATGTTGCTTAAATCCCAGAAGAGAAGTTAGAATTGATAGCATTGGTTTAAGTATCATTGGCATGGAGTAGAAGCCCCTGTGGTGGGGGTGATCATTCTGAGAAGGTGTGAACTAAGAAGAATAACTTTCCAATAGTTGATCAAGAAGAAATAAGCACAACCTAAGAAGGTATCATCCAAAAGGAGCGACGAGAACCAGGAAAGTGCAGACAGACCTAAGGATGGGGAGTGGGTTTCTAGAAGGATGCGGCATTGGTCAAACATGTCGTCTGAAGAGCACCTGCATCTTTGTCACTTTGCTTGTTTCTTAGAAATACACATTCGGGACTCTCCAATTAGGACCTACTGAGGCAAAACCTCTGTGTGTGTGACCAGGGAATTGGCATTTTTAACAAATGCATTGCTGGGGATTCTTATGCATGATGACGTTTGGTTTGACGTCTGTCAAATGCAAAAACAGAAAGAAAACAATCAAGCTTACTGCCACAGAGACGATTCTGACTCTGAGAGACATAAGACACAATAGAGCTGTCACATAGGGTTCCCCAGGCTGTGAATCTCTGCAGAAATAGAAAGCCGCTTCCTTCTCTCCTGTAGTGGTGGGTGGATTTGAACTGCTGACCATGTGTTTAGCAGCTCAATGTATAACCCACTGCACTACCAGGGCTCCTGAAAAGAGGACTGGAGAATGGGTGATCAGAAAGGCACTGGTGACCCTGAGTGGTGGAAACAGGAAGACAGAAGGCAGTGAGTCATGCTTCATTTATGTACAGGGGCAGGGGGGAGGGGGTTACTCTCCCCCTCCCAAAAAATGGGGGAAAAAAATCTCCGCTGTATGAAGCTTTCATAGTACACATTTTCCTTGGTAGGTGAGCATCAAGCAACTTGCTCTGAGTGAGTGCACCCAAAGGCATCGCTTGGGATGGTTCTCTGAGGTCACAGTGAATTCTTTCATAAAAGCAGTTTTGCTCGCACCTTGTTTTTTGTGATGGTTGATTTAAAAGAACAGCATGAAATTCTGTGAAATTGTGTTTCATATTTGGGGAAAAATGCTACAAAAACTTGTGATACTGAACACCGCTTACTAGGCTAGTGTGATGGGAAAAGCTCAAGTGTACAAGTGGCTTTCTCATTTCTAAAAAGATGAAATGTTGATTGAAGACAAACCTTGTTCTAGACTTCTGTCGACTTCCCAAATGGACAAAAATGTCAAAAAATCATACACTGTGTTCAAAGACCAACTACAGACCATTGAAAAGATAGAGAGCTTATCTTGATTATCTTGGAGCTCAGTTCAGTAAGTTTTAACGGAAGACTTGGGAATGAAAAAGATAGTTGGAAAAGTTGTGTTTCAGGTTCTGACAGACCAGGAAAGCATATTGAGGAAACATGCCATCCTTTGAAAGAACATATCTGAAGCAAACCAGACTTTCCCTCCAACGTCATTACTTCTGACCAAACGTGTTGCTATTCTTAGGTTGCATACATCATTCAAGTCAAGGGAAGAGGCCATTGTCACTTGCTCCCCCAAAGCTTGTCAAGTGCTTGTTTGTTTTTTTTTGATATGAGGGGAATGGTGCATTTGAAGTTTATTCCACCAGGTCAGAGTGTTAATAAAGCTTTCTATTTTAGAGGTTCTGAAAAGATTGGGTAACAGTGTGTGACCAAAAAGGTCTGATGTGTGGCAGATGGAGGACAGGTTTTGCCACAACGACAATGCAACTGCTCCCAGAGGCACAGTTGATGGCAAAAACAGCTTGCCTCTCTTGCCCCACACAACTGACTCAGCTGAACTTCCTCCATGCTACTTGTTTTTGTTTCTGCAACTGAGGAAGGACATGAAAGGACAGCAATTTGACAACTTAGAATTGAAGAAATAAATGAGAGAGGTGCTGTCAACCATTCAAACAGATAAGCTTGAAAAATGTTTCCAAGAATGGAATCACACATTTGACAAATATATTAGGTGTGATGGAGAGCACTTTGAATGTGGTAAGGTTGATTTGTAAAAAATAATTTAAATACAGTTTTTGGGGAAAATCTGCTTACTGGAGGTACCCCCTGGTAAAGAAGGGTGGTGTGGTGAGTAAGTGAAGAGAGTAATGGAGGTGAATAGAGATGGTGCACAGGTCCTAGGATAATCTGTCTTCAAAGACAATCTGATTTTGTTTTGCTTTATAGGATCGCTTTAGAGTGATTGTAGACAGAAAGTAAATGTGCAGGCATGCACACACACACACACACATGCGAAACCAAAGGCAAAAGGAAAAACAACAGTGTGGATGAACATGGATGATGAGAAAAGATACAGAGGAAGCAAAGGGTACAGAGAAAAGAAGAGTGATAAATAAATTAGTTTGAGAAAGAAATGCCCCCCAGGTCAGCAAGGTGTGAGCAGGATTTTGAGAGGGAGACTGGTCAGATTTTTCAACTACAGTATTGTTATTAACAATAGCAACAATCTATTGGGACTGTTGAAAGGGTGCATATGCTGTAAAAATCAAAAATCACAATCATGATGATAAGCATGTGATCAATGACTTCAGCCCAGGTTTGGAAGGGAATTCTGCTTTCAGATCATGAGTGTTGCCTTTTGAGTCAGGAAATGTGGTCACCTTACTAGCACTGCCCACAATAAAGGTGAATAGCAGATAAGCAGAGCACTTCCGTTTCCTAGGGTGTCAACTTGGCCCAAATGTAGAGGTCTCGCAGGACATTTAAGACTATAGAGATGGGGTACAAACGCCCAAGTTATGGACAACTCAACTCATATTTGCCCTTTCATGTTATATAGATTTGATCTCACTTTGAAGTTGCTACATGGAATCAACCCTTCAAAATAAAACATCAAACTCATTGACAAAGAGTTGATTCTGACTCATTACCACCCTACCAGACCAAGTAAAACTGCTCATTTTGGATTTCTAAGGCTGAAATCTTTATGGGTCTAGAAAGCCTTATTTTTCCCCTTAAGAAGAGGGTTTTGGGTTTGAATTGCTGGCTTTTGATTAGCAGCCCAACACATAATCCACTATGTCACCTCAAATCAACCCCTCTTTGTCACCATCATCACGGAAAACTTTCTTGAGTTAAAGAAAGCAATGAAATTCACTGTCCTTGAAATGATCCCTCCACAGGCTTTCAGACACTATCCATCTTTATGGAACTCTAAAATCTTACGCAATCTGAGAACAGACTGGCCATTCAAAGATAACAATCTGTGATAGAAAATTCTCAGAGACTAATAACGTGCCACCAAGAGTCAGCCAGTACTTCTTACCTCGATTACTGTCAGGAATGAAGGAAGTGAATCTCACCTGGGGACACTTCCAAAGCACCTGTCAACTCTTCAGGGAGAAACTGAGTTAATTCAGTGCCATCCCTTTCTTGTGTGCTACAAAGTAGAATGTTCTCATGGGGATTTGTTGTCTGTCAACTTGACAGACATAGATTACCAGTTACTAGTTAGCTCTGTTTCACCTCCTTCCTCAAATGGCTCCAAGATGTCAATGTTCAAAAGTCATAGGTCTACAGAAATTTTCTCTTCATCAGAATGTTTTGAAATATATGTACATATTTCATATTTTATATAGAGGTGAGTGATGGTTAGGGATTATGTCAGCTAGGCATTCCTGGGTCAGAGTCAGGGCGGAGCTCAACTTAACAGTCATTGTCATCAAACCTGATGACACTTCCTTGAGCCTTTCCCTATGAGAGAGAGAGAGAGAGAGAGAAAGAGAAGCAGAAGAGTCTTTGGCCTTTCACCTATTGCGAGAACTGTATCTGGCTTCTGGTTCTTCGATCTCTGTTTGCTGATCCCAGGAGTTGTCGGCAGACTACCAATGGTGGATTCATTTACCCAACTCTGGACCTCTGCATCCACCAACCTGTGCGCCCGGCTGACTGCTTCATTGTTCTGCTAGCTGTTCATCAGCTTCCATGAGTCAGGAGAAGCCGGCCTTGAATGGACTGCACTTGTCAATTTCTACAACTGTGTAAGCCATTTCTGGATATAAATTTCTTTCTATATATAAGATATACAAGTGTCATTGGTTTTTCCTCTCTAGAGAACTCATCCTAACAGAATATACATATGCATATATATGCATATGTGTGTATATATTTATCACTGCCATTGAGTCAATTCCAAATCATTGCAACATTATAGGGGATTTCTGAGGCTATAAATCTTTACAGGAATAGGAAGTCTCTCCTTGATCCCAAAGAGTGGCTGGTAGGTTTTTACTACTAATATCGGGCTTAGCAGATCAATGTCTATCCCCCTAGAAGGGGGGCACCCCTCCCAAAAAACATAATATTTTCAAATCTATGTATTTAACTTTTTTATTTAAAAAAAAAAACAACCTTATCACTTTCAAAGTACCCTCCATTATACTTAATGTTTGTCAATTCTGAAATTCCATTCTTGGAATCATTTTGTAAACTCATCTATTTGGATGACTGTGCCATCTTTTTTCCTTTCTTCGCCTCTTCGATGTCTTCACGTTGCTGTCCTTCATGTCCCTCTTCATTCACAGAAACAAAAAGAAGTCGCACAGAGCAAGGTCAGGTGTGTGGAACAGGAGAGACTTGGGGTATTTCTGCCCCAAACTGGTGCTCTGAGATGGCTATGTGTGCAGGTGCATTGCCATGGTGACAAAACCAATCCCCTGTCTACCACGCCTCTGCCATTTTTTGTCATACACCATAGCACGGTGTTTCCAGAATCTCTGAATAGAACACCTGATTAACAGTGTGACCTGGTGGAACAAACTTCAAATGCTCTATGAGTCAACATTTCCATCTGTTTAGGAAGTTGACAGGTGTCCAGAACAAGGTCTGTCCTCAATCAACATTTTACCTCTTTCGAAATGAGAAAAACACTTGTTCACTTGAGTTTTTCCCATAGTGCTGTCCTTGTAAGCTGTGTTCAACAGTACAACAATTTCTGTGGCATTTTTCCCAAGTAGGAAACAAAATTTCACAGCCACCCAGTGTTCTCTTAAATCGTCCATCAAAAAAACGAGTTTCAAGTGACACTGATTTTATGAAAAAAATTCATTGTGATCAGAGAGAAGCTTCCCAGGTGATGCCACTGGCTGCACTAACTCAAAGCAAGTTCCCGATGCTCACCTCATGTGGAAAATGTGTACTGTTGTGTACAATGAAAGCTCTGCTGAATAGAGCTTTATTCTTTTTTTTTTTTTTTTGGTGCCCCTCTCATATGCCACATCTGAGAAGTTGGAGCATATGAGGAACAACAACAACAACAACAACAAAAACCTTTTTAAAGTGTTGAAAAGCAAAAATGTTTTTGAAGACTAAGATGTGCCTGACCTACTTCAACGCATGTTCAGTCACCTTCTAGGCCTGCCAATGTTGGACAATGAATAAGGATGACCAAAGAATTGATAGCTTTGAATTGATGGTGTTGGTAAAGAATATTAATATTAATAATTAATAATGCCATGGGCTATCAGAAGAAAGAACAAATCCATGTTGAAGGAAGTACAGTGAGAATATTCCTTGGATGAGTGGGTTTCTGGTTAGCAGCTGGGTGTGTAAATGTTGCACCCCCAGAGATTCTTAAAATGGTAGAGCAGTCTTACCAGGAGACTAGAGAAATTGCTTACAAAGGGCTTATTTTCTTTCTACTCCTCTTTTAGCTCTCTGATATAATCTACAGAAGTTGGTCTCTTTCAGAACGGAGTCCTTGTGACGAGGGACTATGAATTTCCACTATGTGATTTGGAGGTTAGAGATTTCCAAAGCTTGGGTGTTTTGCAGAAAATGGGGAACTATGTAATTGCTTGGAAGAACACACACACACACACACAAATGAAAAATACAACAAAGAAACCTAAAAACAAAAATACAACTAAAACCAACAACAAAATCCAGTTTTCATAGAATCATCCTGACTCAGTACAACACTACACACTGGAGAACACTGGGTTCTCAGTATCTGTGTCCCTTTGGGATTTGGTTGCCAGGCCTTTCTTCTGAGGCAGCTCTCAATAGGTTCCCACTACCAAACTTCTGGTTAAGTAGACCAACTGTTTGCACCACCCAGGGACTCCAAAGACCTGCTACACAACTCTTAGTATTCCAAGTAAAATAACTTTATTTAAAATATTTTCATTCACCCTGTCTTTATCTGATTTGTTATTAAATGTTCCCTGAAGTGTCTCCTCTCCATCCAACATCAAAAAAGGGTCTCACTACCAAGCACTTAAATTCATTCGTTCTAAGTTCAACATTCACTCACAAACCTGATCCAAAGTTCCAAAGTACACTAGAAGTGGGCATGCCCTGTCTCCCTGGACACTGTCTGCAATAGCCAAGGAAATGGCAGGTTTCAGTTATTTGGTAAAATAATGAGGGAGTTCCCATCATCGGAGCAGCTAGTGTGCAATGTGTCAAGGGCATTGTGACATGGAAATACTTATTCATATAATCCATTAGAGACAAGTTCTTCTTTTAAACTAATGTGCAAATCTAGTTGAGTCACCGAGGGTGACCTAGAAGTGCCTCTTCTTATTCATTTTTCTTAAAGTGTATTTAAGTACAAATCGCAAAATGTCTGTAAGCTCGGGGGAGCAGATATGAACATGGGTGGGGATAGGTGGTGAAGCCCCATACATGTTGTTTCCTCTCTTTCAGGGAGCGATTTATGCTGCCATTGGCAGGACAGGGGTCTCTTTGTGCGAGAGACATCCAAATGCACCATTGCCTGTCCCCATGATCTCTTTAAAAGGAATCCTTGGGCCAGTGTCACCATAGTTTTCTTTGACCTGTCTTCTTAAGAAGTTAGCGTAACATTCTCTTGGGTGGCGTCCATGGCAACCATTCAAGGCAGAGGTGTCCAGAGGCCACCCGGAAGCACCTATTTTGCATGCTAATCCTGGGCCTGATAAATTTAGCAAGGCTGCTACGCCTGTACATCCCTGCAGCTTACTGATCCTGTCACAGTCAATGTGTGTCACGGGTACTTCACCTTCCTTGGAAGGGACTCTCCTTAAAGCCTGCTGTCCAACTTTGTAATAACAAACATGCATGTCTTTAAGTGGGTATCTCTCCCTGTCTACAGAAATCTATATACACAGTTATATAAGAGAGTTTCAAACCGCCCCTCCCTCCCCAACTGGAAATACACAGATGAAAAGATAATAGCCCACAAACCCCACAAACTTTTAGAAGCCCTTCCACATCCACTCAGTCACATTGATACACTGGCTTTTCTTCAGGTTAATATAGTAGCCCCATAAGCCCAAACCAAAACCAATTCAACTTTTAAGCCTCATAGAGCCAAAAGTTCTGCTAATAATTCTCTTTGTCCCTAGAACCTGATTGACACACAGGAAGCATTATGGAAACTGAAAACTTCTACCATCCATTACTTATACTCTAAATGATCATGAAGTGAGTATCTGCACGGCACTCAGACATTTGTATACTTTGGACTTCTATTTTTAAAAGTCCTGACTGTGGTCAGTGACCGGTGTTAGTGGATACACACAAAACAAAAGCCACTTTGTCATACACAAACAGAAAGGGTATCCTTCAAGCCCCTGGCCATGGGTGGAGGCTGTTAGTTAATCCAGAAGAGTGCAGTTACGAAGCTGATCAGTGGAAAAGGCTGACTTCCAGCTCTACCAAAATCTAGTCTTTCAGGAGCAGAGGGTGTCCTAAGTGTGTGTCCTTCCTGAGAGTCTCTGCGTGTGTTTCAGCCTCTCTACTACAACCATGCCCCTTGCAGAGATACCTGTACTACCATGCCATACTACACTCCATTAGCCTTGCATACAGCTTTACCCACCCAGGAGAGGGAGAAAAAAGAAACAAACAACAAACAACTCCTAGGGAACCCAAGGCCGCACACTCTGCGAACAGCAATCCTCTCCACCTAACATTGATTGGCACGAAACACTTATGGATTAAAGCTTCCAGTCTCCAGCTTCCAAACGCCACGTCACACGAAAGCTATGCACAGTAGAAGGAACTCAAGGAGAAGCCTGCCTTGTGACATCGCAGTTACAGTCTGGAAGGTCGGCGTCCACGTCCACACCGCTGTCCTCTGCCATCCTCACAGCACACAGAAACTTCGCCACCACCATGAAGCTTCCACAGGCCCAAGCTGGGCTCAGCGAAGCAAAAGGCTATGGCTGGTGTGGGGAGAAGAGCTCCCCTTGACAGGGTATCAAAAGAGGAAAATGTCCACGCCAGACAAATGTTCGTAGACTGACTGGATAACATGACACTGAGCAATGACAAGTGGTCATGCTTCTAAATAAAACCTACATTCACTAACATGTGCCAGGCCTGGTCTCCTGGAATGTGGGCCGCGCTAGTGCAAGAAGGGGAAGGAGCTCAAGCTAATCCCGCAGGGGGAGGCTCCCTTCAGATCTAAAGAAAGAGAGAGATCACACACAGCCAGCCAGCTGCACACACCCCTTCCTTTGTTCCCCAACCCCGGGGGGTACAGGTTGTTTGTTAAGTGGGAAAGGAGATTTAGCAAAGGCTGGTCATCTCCAGCACAAACAAACAGGGTTACCCAAGTCCAGCAAATCACAACTGCCCAACAGGAGTGACTGCTTTTCCCACTCAGCTCGCTCTGCCAGCCCAAGGGAGTAACTAGCAGGAATAGGGAAGGTTACTGGGGAAGGTGACAAGGACAAAGATACTCCAGAGACAAGTCCCTGGTCTTTCTTTTGGGAAAAGGTCATTTGAGCAGGATTAAAAAAAAAAGTAGTAAAGGAATAAATCCTATCTGCCCCTTACATATTTAAAGCCTTGTCCTTTTTAAAAATAATGATGACGGGGGACAAAAATAACACACTCAAGCTAGGATAATAATACGTGTCTCTAGGATAATTTTTTTTTCATTTTTACTTCTGTTTTATTGACTATGCAAAGGCATTCGACTGTGCGGACCATAATAAATTCTGGATAGCCTTGAGAAGAATGGGATTTCCAAAACAATTGTGCACATAGGAAATTTGTATATGAAGCAAGAGGTGGTTGTATGGACAGAACAAGGATATACTAGCTCATTTTCAATCAGGAAAAGTCTGAATCAAGGTTGTGTTCTTTCCTCATACTTAGTCATTTCTGCACAAATAATCAGTGATGCTGGATTATGGAGAAAATCATCTCTCCAAGCTACGGATTTAGTGCAGAGACAGTTCATATAACAGAAGACTTCGTCCAGGCTAAGCTGTCTTTTGTCCTGTGCCAGGTTTCAGCCTGTGACTTAGCTTTCAGAAGCTCAACAGACATGTGTTCTATCCAAAGACCTGTCTTAGGGTCTTGGAGCAAAGTGGTGAGCAAGATACGCAACCAGCCGCCATCTAGCTGATCCTGATGAACGGTGACCGGGAGTGTGTCCAGCAAGACCGCCCTCTATTGGACTTTCTTGATGGCGACCTTTCTGAAGCAGGTGACACTGCTGTTGGACTCACACCTTCAACCTGAGGTGAGGAGTTGAGAGCTTAACTCCTTGTGCCACCCAGGAACTCTGTCATCCAGACTCACAGGCACATGGCAGTCCAGAAAAGTAACTTCACCCAGCTGGTCATTGCCTTTTAGAGAAATGCTATAATGGAGAAGCACAGAGCCTAGTGGAGACGAGAGAGAGAGAGAGAGAGAGAGAGAGAGAGAGAGAGAGAGAGAGAGAGAGAGAGAGAGTTGGGAAGGAGCTGGCTGGGTCAGCAGGAGGCTGCAGAGAGAATATGAAGAGGTGGCAGAAAGGAGATGATGCTGGGTGCCCATTCTGTGACCAAGGACTGTCTCTTTTCCATCTTCACATCTCTATAGTAGGGTTCAGAGAACCACATTGGGCTGCCTGGTTTGGCAAAGAGAATGTTGCCGGAACACAGTCACGCTCTTCTGTGTACATATTGTCTATGACTGCTCTGCTACTAGGATAGCAGTGAAGTTGCCAAGAGGCCATATGACCTGCAAAGTCAAAATTGTTTGCTATCTGATTTTTTATAGGAAAAGGTTGCCAGGTCTTACTCAGTAGTAACGTGCACCCCGTTTTGTGCTCAGCTGGTATTGAACACTTGCTTTAGACTGATGTCCACTCCTCACTTACCAATAGGGTGAGGGTCCAAAGACCAGAATGTCATGTGAAAATTGGCATGATGCTCTCCTGAGCAGCGGATCTTGGAGGGGTAGAGGGTGTGAGGGGGAGTCTTAGTATTCTCACTCTCTAATACAGTAGCCAGGTGGCCACTGAACACTTACTCGTAAGTGGCTACACTGGACTCTGATGAAAACTCAACTGGTTTTTAACTTTGTTCATTTTCAGTTTATTGGAATGGCCCCAAATATTCAGTTAATGCCAACTTACAGGAACCCTACAGGAATATCTGCTCTTGTGAGTTTCTGAGACTCTACCTGTTTACAGGAGTATTAAGCCCCATGCGCCACCATGGATCGTGTCACAGAGAGCTAACATTTCACTGCCGCTGTGCTGATTCTGACTCAGAGTGACTCCACAGAAGAGAGGAGAATCTCAGCCATAAATTTTTACAAAAGCAGACCACCTTGTCTTCCTCCTGTGTGGCAGATGGTATGGCTGAACCACTGCAACTCAATGTAGAACCCATGATTCCACCAAGACTCCCCGAGTTGATTCCAACCCACCGCAGCCATGTAGGACATAGGAGGACCGCCCCTGTGAATTTATGAGACTACAAAATCTTCATGGGAGTAGAATGGTCTCATCTTTCTTCCCTGGAGGGTCTAATGGATTTGAACTATTGACCTGGCAGTTAGCAGCCCAATGAATAACCCAATAGGCCACCAGGGGTCTATTCAGGGCTTCCTAGTGGCTGCTCTATTGGAAAGAAAGTAAAGAGGCAAGATCATTATCTGCTGAGCCCTAAAAATAACTGAACAAATTGTGTTGCTCGACAGACCTGACCATGGTTAGGGAAACTCACTCACTCACCACCATCAAGTGACTTCTGACTCATAATGAGCCTCTAGGGCAGGCTAGAACTGCTTCTTTGGGCTTCCTAGACTGTTACTGTTCATGGGAGAAGAAAGTCTTGTCTTGCTACCACTGAGTGGGTGATGGCTTCAAACTGCTGACCTTGCAGTTGCATAACCCCACGCCACGGGAGCTCCTGGTTAATTCCAGAGGCTTATCTTGCACTCAGAATGGCTTCAGCAAATCCATTTATGATTCCAAGTTAATTTGCAAAGATGAACTTAAATTGGATGCCACGGGTTTATTATCAGGGACTCTGTTTTCCTTTTTTTTTTTTCTGTAACTGCAATTCAGGGGAGCTCATACTTTTGTTAGCAGAGAAGATGTTCATCCAAAAATAATCTGACTGCCTTAAAAAATGGTCTCTCTGATTTTATCAAGAGCACCAGCGTAGCACAGACATCCCCATAGTCCTATGCTTGTTAGGTTCTGCTTTCGTGAACAAGTGTGCATGACTTTGGAAGGAAGACCACTCATAAATGAGACTGAATCATAGAAACTTAGTATCTCCCCTGCTAGGTCAGAGCTAAGGATGAACATGGGACTTGGCTTCCCCTTCCATGTACCAGTGAGGAGCAGTTCACTCACCAAGCATGTGGAAAACAAATGCGATGGGCGATGTGTCTGTTGGGAGAAGATGCAGAGAGAGAGAGAGAGATGGTGAGTCCACTGTCACATGCTATTCCAGGACAAAGTGGTTGCTGTTCAGTGCCATTGAGTTGGTCCTGAGGCACAACAGAACAATGTGTGGCTCAGCCCTACACCAACCACCCTCATAAGCCAGTGGTCCATGGGTCGTTTGGGTTATGTACTTTGGATGGAGGCAATTAGACATAGACAACATATGTAACACCCCCCTACCCCAAGAAGTTATGTCCATGTATGATGCTGTTTTAAGGCTTCCCCAGTTTCGAACATTTGACTGCTAACCCAAGGTCAGCAGTCGGAACCCACCCAGTGATTTGGTGGGAGAAAGATCTGGAAATCTGGTTCTGCAAAGATGACAGATCAGAGAGCATGGTTGTGCTGTTCTATTATGTCACCGGGGGAAGCTATGGTTCAGAATTGACTCACTGGTGCATGGCAACAGCATAATAAAAAACAATACAAATAACATCCCACTGTCCTCAAATTGACTCTGACTCACAGATCCTGTAGAACTGTCCCCATGCATACTTGAGGCTGCAAATCTTTACATGAGCAAGAGGACTCATTGTCCTCCTGCCAGCTGATTGGTGACTTTGAGCTGATGAACTTGTGGCTAATAGTCCAATGTTTAATCCACTATGCCATGAGAGTTCTTTAGTGGCTAAATGCAATTCTATCAAAGAGCAGCTTACGTGTGACTACAGCGTGGATATGCTTGATTGATTCAAGATTAGAAATGTGTTCCCACCTGGATGGCAAAGCAAAATGTTACTCGTAAATGGAATTGAGGAGAAGGCCCCGCTGTAACAGTTGATCATGGGGGGAGGGGGGGGCCTAGGTGAGCTGCTTATAGCTAGATGAGTATAGCTGTTGTGAGATGCCTGGACTTGGTTTTGACTCACCACGGCCCCATGTACAAAGGAAGGAGACACCGCCCTGGCCTGTGTCATCCTCACAATTATTGTGTTTGAACCCATTGTGGCAGCCACTGTATCGATGCAGCTTCTCTCTCAAGGTTCTTCCTCTTTTTTGCCACCCTCGACTTAACCACACAGTGATGCTGTTCTACAGGGACTGGCCTCGCCTGATGACAGGTACAAAGGCTGCACCCTGACCCAACCCTTCCCAGAAAGACTTGCAGGTTCTTTTGGTAGTCCACTAAACTTAACCGAAAGCGTCTTTGACAGAGTGTTTTTCCATTCTCCACCCAAAACTGGGAATACTCATTAATTCACTGAAGTGGATCACGTGGTGGTGCAATTCCATCTCTGAGTCATGATTTGACGCAGACGATCCAGGAGTGTTTGCCGTGTGGGTGGCTTCCCTGAGGAGGGTATTTATAGCACAGGGGGCTTCGATCTTTCTTCCTGAAGTAGGATTTGATTATCGTGCTAGCAACGGAGAAATGAGGCTAAACAGACATTTGCTATTCTAAGGCTAAGTAGAACAGTGGGATTCTAATAGTTCTATATGTCTAAATAGAGTGATTTTAGCGAAAACATGGTTTCTCTCTCTTTGCAGAACCTTCACTGGCGCATTTATCTCATCATTTTGCTGGTTCTCATGTGTGTGACCATTTTGAACTCCTCAAGGGTAGAGACCTCAGGAACATATCCCCAAAGTGTCTCTGTCTCTCTCCCTCTCGCAGGTGCTGCCAGAATGTAAGTGCTTTGCAGGTCGAGGGTTGGGAAATTAAACAGCTTTAATGGATAATAAACCCGAACTTCTATTCCGCAGAGTTCTCCAGAGCAGGAAAAGGAAAGGGCAGGTGGGGGAGTATTGTGGTCTGGAGCAGAGGCGCTGCAGTCCCCGACACTCAGAACATGCAGATCATGGGCAAATCTGGGTCTTAGCCTTCCACTCTGCCAAGTGGGCAAAATAATAGTTCCCACCTCAAAGGCTGCTGTGGGCAACACAAGAGAAGACACATTTGAACTCTGGTTGCTTGTCACAAGCATAAATGATGTGCTTCAAAGGCCACAGCTCATTAGTGCTATTGCTAAACATAGCAAACGAGAGACATTTATTCAATTCAAAAACAAATGATAACCTCACCTCTCCGTAAACGATTAGCCCTGGTGATGCACTGGATACATATGGACTGTGAAACCACCAGGTCTGCAGTTTGCATCCCCCTGCAGCTCTGCATGCGAACAATGAGGCTCTCTCCTCATAAAGAGTTACAACATCAGAACCTGACATCTGCACAAACAGCAGCAACAAGACCTGCTTCGATCATGTCTTTAGGGAGAAGAACTATTAAATGTGCTTAACATCAGCATTGGGGATGCCATGTGCAATTCACAGTGCCAGTGGGCCCACCAGTTTCAAAAGGCCCTATTTCATGTCCAACTTTGATGCAGAAAATCACAGTAAGGAACCCAGATAGGAAAAGAGCAGCACTGTTGGGCAGCTCCGATGTGACTTGGTTCCGTGCACCTGTCAGATGCCAACTCTACTGCTTCAAAGAGCTTCCCAAAGACTTCTGTGTTCATTCATTCAGGCCTGCACTGGTCCAGTGTGATATCCAGGCACAGTGCTCTTAGTGCTAGTGTGTACAGTACAGAGAACACAGACCAAGATCCCTGCCTGGAGGGAGTCTACCCTGCAAAATGAAGCAAAGTGAAACAAAAGAAAATCATTGCCGCCAGTCAGTTCGGACTCTCAGAGATCCAGGTGATGCAGGGACTTCCACTACCTGCTCTAGGAGAGAAAGATCAGACTTTCTATTTTGGTGAAGTACAGTTTTGGAAACTCACAGGCCACAGTTCTACTCGGTCCAACGGGGCAGCTATCACATGAAATAAAGCCTAGTGAAATAAAGCGTCTGCCTAGTCACTCTCCCTCTTTTATGCCAGAGAGCACACAGCACCATTCAATCCTGCACCACCAGGGGCTCGGCGGAGCTGCTGAGTTGACTCTGGCTCATTGCCGCTCCACGTACAGCAGACACCACCCTGCACACCTGCAGCACAGGGCATCATCGAACATGCCTTTTTAGCCCCAGTCTCGTCACTTCCATCCAATGGTCTTTCCCTGAGGGATCTAAGAGAAGCGGGGGGGGGGGGGGGGGGGGGGGAGGGAGGTACCGAGTGCTTGCTAAGAGGATTCATTGGACTTGTCTTCCTGTTGAGCATAGAAAATGGGCCATCTCTGAGGCCATTTCTCCCTCCCAGTCAAAGAAGAGCCAGGAGTGGAGAGGGATCATGGGACCCTGAGACACTTCCCCTTCCCCCATTGATCCTCCTCGATCCAGGAGGTGGTGGTGATGCCAAAATGTGTGCATCAGTCACATGCCAACTCTACTGCTTTAAAGAGATTCCCAAAGACTTCCATGCTCATTCTATCCAGCATGCGCTGATCCTGTGTGATATCCAAACACAACACTCTCAGTGTTGGTGGTGTACAGTGCAGAGAACACAGACCGAGATCCTTGCCTGTGGGGAGTCTGCATTCCCTATAGGAATTCCCTATAGAGGAGCCTCAAGAACAGAACCCAGGGTGAAAGAGGAGAGAGTGGGGTGGACTTCTAAGCCTATACAGCAAAGGCAGTTGAGTACTTTGGGACAGGGACTGGTTGTGGGGTTGGGTGCCTCCATGCATTCAACTGGAAAAGCTGGGTGGGCTCATCTATAGAGCAGGAGCGAATGTCTTCAGACTACAGCTGACAGCAGTGTGGCATGCCCTTTGGGCATCGACTGGCGGACCTCAAAGAACTTTCTAACATGGCCTGAGCCAGGCAGCCTCTACACCGAAGGGCCGAGGGTCAGAGAGAAGCCTAGGTCCTGCCTGCGGGCACAGCAGAGAAGAAACTGCCCTGACTGAGCAGTTAGCGGTATCTGTTGCGTTTCTTACCACAACTGTGAGTGCGATCTGGGAGATCCGTGGGGGGGCTGTAAGGAAGCCTGAAGCCCGGCGGAAAAGTAGCACGCGGGGCAAGCAGAGTGCCATGGAAGAAACAGACTGTTTGCATCAAAATAGGGTTAAGAAGGATGGAAGATGAGGCATGCCAGACTCCTGACTTGTGGCAATCCACATTGGCGACCAGAAGATGTCAGATGTGTGCCTCCCCATCCTTGTCTCTTACTGCCCACTCCTGGGTCATCTTCATCCTTGTTCCTAGTTTTCAGCCCATTGCTGCATAATGAAGAATCTCATATGCATCTGTTTGTCTTCTTCATTTTCTCCCCCTTCATTCACGTTGCCCATTTTGCCACAGAAAGGGAATGCAATGTTCCCTGGAGGCAGACAGTGATCATGAAAAGCTCAGTGCTAATTATACTAATGGAGTAGCTCATCTTTACAAGAAGCAGAGCGACAGCAATCACTTGAAAAATCGTTTAAATACAAAAGATAGTTAAAAATATGCTAACATTCTTCCAGCGATTGAGGTCAAGACCTCCTCCGTTGGGATTGCTTATTGTACTTTCTTCATGATGGGGGCTCACACTGCCCAGGAAGCCCCGAAATGAAGGGGGGAACCATTGAGATGGGAAGAATTTGCTCTTGGAAATGCATTTTGTTTGCTTACGACTCTCTCAGCGAACTGCAAGCACCACACAACCAAGGAAAGAAAGTGCGAGAAGTTGTAAATAGAGATGATGGGCCATCCATGAGAAAAGCATGAAGTAAAACAGTGACAGGAGACACGGCACAAGCGAGGAATTCCTTAGGAATACCAGAAGGTATCTCTCTCTCTCTCAGGAAGCAATGACAGACTGAACGCTTTCCCTTACCCCCCCTCCCCAGACATGAATCCTGTTGAAGAAGGGAGGGCCCCTGACCTGGCTGCAATGAGATCCAGGAGATGCTGCCACCGGTCGTTGACCTTCCCCAGCTTGTACTCGATCTCAGATGCTTTGCTTTCACTGCTGGCTTTTGCGAGACGTTCTCCCATTTGTTGCAGCTGTATCTTGTTCTCTTGGGCAGCAGCAATTTCCTCTTGATAGTCCTATGGAAGAAATGGCCATGGCGGAAGTCAGAAAGCATCCTGAGTGCATTCACTTCTGCTCCACTAAAACACAATAATCACCGTGTCCTACTAATTTGAAGCAGAAGCAGAGAAGAGGCGGACCATCAAAGTGGGGGGGGGGTGCGGATGCCATGAGCGCAACGATAGGCTCCAACGTAGCCCAGACTGTGAAGAGGTGCAGGACCAGTATTTCCTTCTATTGTACACAGGGTCACTGTGAGTCAGAATGAGTTTGATTGAATCAAGTAACAGTAGCATTATTGGCAAACAGTTGACCCATGAGGGACACAATATGAATATCAGTTCATAGATGAAATGATCTGTATTACCTATTGTTTTTAGTATGCATACAGAGCTAGGTTTGGTTATTTGTATGTTGCTATGAACCAAAATTAAAAGTAAAAACAACCAAATGTGTTGCCATTGACTTGATTCTGACTCACAGGATAGAGTGGAACATCTCCTATGATTTTCTGAGACTATAAGTCTTCACAGGGATAGAAAGCCCAGTCTGTCTTCTACAGCGTGGATGGTAGTTTAGAATTGCCTCCCCGCACCACTGAAGTCCAACTCATAACCCACTACACCACCATGACTTGTGTGGTGGGGTATGATTACACTGATTCCATATCTAGCCATCGTAAGGATAAAAGAACAAAACCCTGCTCAGTCTGGTCCTGCACTGTCTTCACGAGAGTTACATCTGAACCCTACGGACAACAGCACTCTTAGATGGGCCTGCGCCACCGTTCTCACAAGTCTTGGAGCCACTGTCTCAAAGCGTCTCATGGAGATTCTTCCTCATGTTTGTTGGCCCTGCAGATGGCCAGGAGGCATGCTCTGAATTCATGCGAATATATAAAGTATTTAAACAATGCCTTCGTCACTTGACAACACTAGAAGGCCAAGGTTCTCAGAAAACTCCTCTCTCCTGTCAATATCTAAAAGCTATGTTTAAGAGAGATATTTTACTTTAATGACCTGAAGTATTAGTTCTGTTGATTCGCTAAAGAGTTCTTCTTTAGGGGTGCTAAAAAATCTGGAGGGTTTTTTTTTTCTTGATGCAGCCATTTTTATTTTACCTATTTAAATTTTAAAGTTTTGTTCATGTGAAACGATTCATTGTCTTGTCTTGCATCCCATCCCTCTCTTCTCCCAGTTTCCACTCCATCTCTGACCTCTTTGTAGTCGTCAAAGTCTTGTATATTGGCAATTAGAAACCTCTACTGTAGCTTTAAGGAGTAATACTCTATATATGAGAAGTGTAAATGTAAAAACGCTTCTACAGAAGATTTTACATTAAAAGACAAAATGGTTTAACATGATTGTGATTACAGCATTCTTCTCAAAACTATGCCCAGTTATCGGCTAGAAATGTGCCTTTGCATCATGAAGACTGAAATATATAGGTAGCAAGGAATCCCCTACCTTCTTGAGTTTCTCTATCATTTCTTCGATGAGAATGTCTCCGTTTTGAGACACTTTGCTTTCCATTTGAGTCAACCATTCACAAAGCTCCTTATTCTTTTCACTGAAGATGGCCCATTCATTCAATCGCTCACTTACTTGTTGGCGTCTTAAAGAGAGCTATGGGTTTAAATGGGAGAGAAAATTGAAAAGGATGAGCACGGAATCCCAGCTTGATAAAATATTCATTCAAATCTGGTAGGTGCCCTGAAATGACTACTTGTTGTGAATCTGTTTGGTTCCCAAGGACTAGTTATGGGAACACAGGTCTCTATCAATGTTTCACAAAAAGCATTTGCCTTTAAATACAACTGGGGGCATGAGATGGTATATTTCTCTCCTGAAGAATCACAGATTTTATGCACATAGGAAGGGTTTACTTCAGACAACAATAAGTTCAACTTACATATCATTTATTATTATATTATGAATATACTTCTCCTTAAATCAAGGAAGGGTTAAATGAAGAAGGAAGGAAGGAAGGAAGGAAAAAAAGGTAGGAGAGAAAAGAAAAAGAAGGAAAACAGTCAAATAAAGAAGCAAAAGGACACAAATGAAAAAAAAGGGAAAGAAATAAGAAGGGATGGGGGAAAGGAAGGAAAGAAGAGAAAGACATCAGGGAAGAAGGAAGAAAATGGAAGCAAGAAAGGACAAAGAAAACATAAAACCAGGAAGGGAGGAACATAGAAAATGGAAACAAGAAGGAAGAAATAGTGCAGTCTCGGGTATTTAGAGAGAAAGAGGGGAGGAGGACACACTGGCTCAAGACCTGGAATGGAAGACCCAGTTTCTGTGGGCCATCTGTAACACTGAAAATTTTAAGTAAACTTCCTCTTTATCTTCCTGTATTCTTGTTAGATTTTTATTTTCACTCTTTCTTCTTGATCTCTTTTCACCATTAAACATTGTTGGGATTTAATTCATATACCATACAATTCACCTATTCCATTGTATAACTCAGTAGTTTTTCATACATGGACAGAGCTGCACCACTATCGCGGTAATCAATTCATGAACATTTTCTCCATTAAAAAAAGATACAAAACCCTGTATCTACCAGAAGTTGCTCCATTCCTTCTCCACCACCCCTTCACGCCCCAGGGACCTGCATATCTCTTTTCTGAACAAACATATAAGATCGGTGGGCCTTTTATGTCTGGTTTCTCTCATTTAGCACAGCAATTTCAAAGTTCACTCCTGTCATTACATGTACCAGGACTTCATTTTTTACTGTTGAATAATCTTTTTCTGTTTGGCTGTCACTACATTTTGCTTGTTGATTCATCTTCATCTGGCTGTTAAATAAGTTCTTTCCACTCTTTTACCTATGAGGAATCAAGCTGCTAGGAACATCCATGAACCTGTTTTTTAATGGAAACATGTTTTCATTTCTCTTGGTGTGTAGGTAGCAATGCAACTGCTGGGTCCTATGGTATTGTTGTTTACCTTATGAGCAAATGCCAAACAAGTTGTTTTCCTAAAGCTGCTGCATTGCTATGCATTCCTACCTGCACTCTCCAGGGTTTTCCAGTTCCCCCATATCTTAGCCAACATTTCCATGGTCTGTTCTTTTCGTCAGAGGCACTTAGTGGGTATGAAGTGATACCTCATTATGATTTTGATGTGTCTGTCCCAGATGAATAACAATGTTGAGAATCTTCTAAAGTGCTTATCGTCCATTTGGATGTCTACTCTGGAGGAAGGTCTAATCAAACCCTATGCCCTTTTATTCTACTTTTTAAAAAGTGGACCATTTATCTTTTTATTACTAAATCATAAGAATTCTTTATATGATGGGGGACTTCAAAAAACATATGAGGGACAAAAATGAACTTTTTGAAGCCCCCTTGTAACATGGTAGTTAACAATGGGTTTGTTTTCTTTATAGTTCTACAGAGACTTCCAGGATTTGAAAACTCCCTGACATCATAAAACTTCTATTGCAAAGCTGATTGGGACATTACGGACGAGTTCTAGTTGAGCTGAACAATATGTTCTTAGCAAAGTCTAAGCGGTAAAAGGAATATCCCTTTTTATTGAGGCTCTTCATCTGGCATGTTGATAATACTAGAATTATACCATTCATTCCCTTGCATTAAATATCTCCTCCTTTTAAGATTCCTCCCCCCTGAGCAGTGCGTTGTAAGGACAGCAAACATCCATATGTACATCTTCTGAACTCTGTCATTCACTAATATTTTGTTTTAATGTATATGTTTTGGGAGTTCTGGTAGTGTCGTGGTTACGCCTTTGATCCTAAAGATGAGCAGTTCTGAGGGAGACAAAACTGGGTTTTCTGTTCCACAGGGAAACCCACAGGGGGGTCGCCAGGAGTGGGCATCGAATGCATGGCGGTGTTTGTTTGTGCTTTAGGTTCCATTGTGTGTTGATCGCTCTTACATTTATGCATGTCAGCCAAATTTCCCTTTGAAAATAAAAACGTTTCTGAAGTGCTATTTTGGAATTCTGCTCATTGTGGCCTCTATTAATGATGAGGTAGATAATCCTCAAATTCCAACCCCCACTCCACAAAAAAAGAAAACACCCCAAACAACTATGATTTTGCATTTTTTAAAAGAGGGGGGGAAAAAAGGACCCTGTTATCTCTCATATCTTCCAGAGATTTAAAAATGCCTTCAGAAGAAATACCTTCTTTTGAGTTAAATATGATCTTCTAAAAGACAAGGCACTAGGATGGGTGGCATGGGATAGGTCTATTATACCCCCAATGACACAATTTTCCGTGATCATTTAATTTTTTCAAAGCAGAAAAATACAGGACAATAAAGTGGCAATGATGTCACCAAAGTGGAAAAGAAAAAGTGAAAAAAATACAGGTGAGAGTGTTTAGCAAGAAAGGCCACCCCCTTAAAACTCTCCCCAGGAAAGCGCTGCATCTCTCTCTTCCCTCATTCCTAGAGCAGAGGATGTTTGGCTCTTCAGCTGGAACACTAAGGTTTTCACTGTACTGGTAGCTCCAACTCTTCCCCTCCCCTTCACAAGAGTTTAAAGTTAAAATCCTGGCTTTGAGTGAAAATCTGGTTCAATGACTACCTAAGCTGAAATTCCATTTCCACAATGAAGACCGCCCAAAGTGGTTCCTTTCCAAGAAAGAATCAGGAACTCCTGCTCTTTAGACTTAATATGGATGAGTCTTGCTAAACCAAGAATAGCTCTTCCTGGACTCGGTGCTTACCAAGGACCATGTGCCAAAAGTGGAATCCAGGACTTTTGTGAACAGTCTCGGCTGGGAAAAGGAGGGTCACATAATAGAAAAACAGGACAGATTCCTTTGGGAGCAAGAGCTCCGGCTATCGCTCTTCCATAGACAAGGCAATTGAAGGTGAGGCAAACTTGAGGCATTTGTGTGTCCTTAGGATGCGACAGGGCAAGCAAAGGCAAATCTTTCATGAAGAGTTGCAGCACAACTTCATGTTCAAATATCTACTGGCAGCTAAGATTCCCTGACAGGCTCCATCATGCATACATGTTGTGATCCTGGCACTCTACTCTTCTAGGCTAAGTCTCATTTTACTCATCTGTGCCTGCGTCATTTGTTCAAAGAACCATTGCCAAGTTGTCTATATTTGACAGGGAACCGATACCTACTATCTGTCCATGAGCTGATTCCTGCCAGAAGATATAGAAGAACAATCATAGAAAATGAGTCAAATACATGTTAAGAAAGTGATTGGTGCATCTAAAGCACTTCACAAAAACTAGCCTTTACTTGAACTGAACCACCAAACCCACTGTCATCATGCTAATTCTGACTCTTGGTGACCTTCTGGGACTTCCTGCTGGGTTGATAAGGTCAAACCTCTTTATGGGAGCAGAAGACTCATCTTTCTCCCACAGGGTCACTGGTGAAGTCCCACTGCTGAACTTGCAGTTAGTAGTTCCACAGGCCATCCATCACTTCTCCCTCCTGCTGACCTCATCTGTGAGAGTTGCTCTACAAGATTTGCAATGGCTGATTCCCCGCCCTGCCCTCCCCGCCTCCCCCCGCCCCCAGTAGGTCACTGATCTTTTTATCTGAGGCTCTTCGGGGTAGTCTTGAACTAAGAACCCAGCCAGTTGGTGCCCAGGCGAGTATGTTACATGTTTGTCTCACCCAGAGACTCCCCTACCACTCCCACTAGCACAACATCTACTACTCTTCCACACAGCCGTAGGGCATCATCTGAATTCTTTCCTTGCCCGTCCACCCCATCCCTGGCATGAATGCATGCAATATCTCCATTAGCTTGTTTGAATATAGCTCTCTAATGTATATAAACACTCTCTGAAATCATTGACTTATTATTAGAGCTGTAACTGAAAGAAGAAACAGGAAGGATCTGAGACCTTTCTGCGAATAGAAGCATTTTAAGCAAATGCATTGTCAAAAGGTGTCAGTTCATAGTGAGGTTACACTTCCCTGCTGGCTAATCTTTAGGCTTTATTGAGAAAAAAAAATCACCATCTCTTTCTCTGCATTTCATTAAGATCCCCCCACCCCCATTTTCCCCCTACCCAGCTTACCACACATTTATGTTTTATCAAGTGTCCAAGCACATTACATCACCAACAGCTGAAAAGTACTGGCTGAAACCACAGAGTGTGAGGCAGCTGAATCAGAAACACACGCTTTGCTGCTTCAGATACTTTACTGTGACAATCAGAGAAACCACCGTGCAAGTACAATGCCAATATAGTTCTGTCTCAACCAGAATGAGCACCCAGATCTCCTAGCCAAAACAGTCTTTAAAAACAGACACAGCCCACCAAGCGGGGAGGCAATTTGTTAATGGTGCTTTTTATGCATGAGCTCTTCTTAGCAACACTTACATCAAGTATGACTTCCACGTTCTCATCTGCAGTCCCAATACAGTCCTGACTCCTCAGTCACTTCAGTTGGAATCTGAAAGGGCTACGTACTCTTTAGCAGAAAGGTAAACCATTTTGAACTACCGTTGTTGACTTTGAAAATGAGACACAGGTGCAAACCCACTTCCTTTTGTCTTTTCAAACTTGATAGCGTTTTGCCGGAAACAACTAACCCAAGAACTTGTTAGTAATCTATGTTCTCCTACTTAGCGCCATATCCTGGCACCTTGAATATACACTCTGTAGCTTCAATAGCAGTTTTATTTCAGTCACAGCAATGGGAGATAGCTATGCTTTCATGTTACTCCATTGGCCACTTCGATATACAGTTTCTGGACAAGCTGAATGTTGCTCTGCTTTCTCTATCTTGCTTATGGCTTAAGTATAAGATATAAGTATAAGATATCTCTTCACAGTGCATCACGTGGTCAACAGCAGTGTTTGAAATGTGTTTTCAACCGTCTAGACGGCTGCCTAGATATATCCACTTCTTGTTGAGAACATTTAATTTAACCATTAGCAATAATAGTTGCACAAAATTTTTCCAGGAACACAAAGTATTGCATGATCATAATTTCATGATCTCCCAAGGTGTTCAGAAATCTTACTGTTTTATAGTTAATGAGACGTCGTCGTACCAAGATGTGTCACAAAAGCTATCAAGTCTCTTCTGTTGCTTGTTGGTGAGCCGTGACAAACATGCAGCTGTTCTAAGCACCAGAGATACAAAGGCCTGCCCTTTTTCTTCCAGAAGTTCACGAACATAAAAAAAAAAGAAAGAACTGTATAATGCCATATGATGGTATTAACCATGGGGGGTGGGGAATGGGAGATTAGAGGACTGGGGTGGTACTCAAAAGGATTATCTTGAAAACAGGGGATCTGGAATGGGAAAGAGGAAGATGGTTTCTAAACTCTAAAGGGAAAAATAAAAATGTCCAGACTGAAAGAGTGGCCTGGACACAGACTTGAAGTAGACCAGGTGAGAGGAGGTTTGGGAAGGATATAGGAATATTATCTAAAGAATGATCTCTCTGAAGGACCTCACTTCCTATGCTCTTTGTCACTGCCTACAACATCTTCTCCATGCCTTTTCACCAATCTTTGCCTTTAATTCCAGCTCAATATCCAATCTGGAATGTCTTTTAAAGTATAATGCACATAGAAGGTACTTAATAAATGAATACAGTGTTAGAGACACCATATGTCTTTGAATTTATAGGAAACATCTATGGTAAATCACTAGCAATCACAAATGTTTCATGTGTAAAACCAGGTCCACATATAATTAAGATTGCAAATAGAACAATGTCTAATGACACATACAAAATGCCATATGTTGTTGAATGCCATTGTGTCAGTTCTGACTCATCATGACCCTGTGTACAACAGAAACACTGCTCAGTCTTGTCCTATGCCACAAGTGTTTTCATGTTTGAGTCCATTGCTGCAGCTACTGTGTCAATTGAGGGTCTTCCTCTTTTTCACTGAGCATGATGTCACTCTCAAGGGACTAAGCTCACATGATAACATGTCCAAAGTAAGTGAGGGAGAGCCTTACCACTCTTGCTTCTGAGAAGCACTCTGAGAAGCACTATATTTCTTTGAATATAGATTTGTTTGTTCTTCTGATGGTCCATGGTACTTTAGTACTCTTCAACAAGAACACTAAATCCATCAATTCTTTTGAAATCTTCCTTAAACACTGCCCAGTTTTTACATGCATATGAAGTAATTAAAAATATCACAGCTTGGGTCAGGTGCACTTTAACTCTTCAAAGTGATATCTTTCTTTCTTTTTTTAAAACTTTAAAGAGATCTTGCACAGATTTTCCCAGTGGCAATCAATGCATTGTTTGATTTCTTGACTGATGCTTTCAAGAACAATGATTGTGGTGGGATCAAGCCAACTGATATTGCTCACAACTTCAATCCTTTCTCTGCTTACCATGCTGTAGCTTAATGGTCTAGTAGTGTAAAATTATATATATATATATATTTTTACATTAAGTAACTCTTCATTCAGAAGCCTAAAGTCTTTGGCTTTTATCAACAACTGTCTCCTTCAATAAAACTTTCTCCAATCTGGATGCCACATTTTTCTCCATTTGGTCCAGTTTCTCTGAGTAATTGCTCAATCTATAGGCAAACTAAGGTGAAAGAATATAACCCTCACACTTACCTTTGTTGATTTTAAATCACAGAGCATTCTCCAGCTCTGCTCAAGTGATTGCTGCTTGGCCTACATACACGTTCTGACTGAACGCCTTTAAGTATTCTGAAATTTCCATTTTTCTCAATGTCATCCACAGTTTGCTATGAGCTACACAAATGCATTTGCCTACTCAAGGAGACACGTTAACTTTCTTGTATCCCCTGCTTTCAACTATGATTAGTCTGATGTCACCTGTGATATCCTTTGTTCGTGTCCTCTTCTGAATCCAGTTTGCATTTCTGGAAGTTCCTCATTGATGTCCTGCTGTACTCTATTTTTGGTTATCTTTAATGTAATCAGGATAATAATGATATTACTTAATAATCCATACATCGCGTCGGGCAGTTTCTCTTGGCATGAGCGCACATATGACTATTTTGATTGGTCATATAGCTGTCTTCCAAATTTCTTGGCACCAACTAGTGAGCACTTTCAGTTCTCCATGAGCTCATTAAAACTGTCAGTTGATATTCGGTTCCTATAGAGGTGGTTTTTTTTTTTATCATCAATGCCTTCGAAGCATCTTGAATGTCTTTCTAAAATATTACTGATTCTTGAACGTATTCTACCTCTTGAGATGACTGAACATCAACCAAATTCACTCTGGTACACTGACATGGTGCATTCTTTCTACTTTCTTTTGATGCTTCCTACTTGGGAGAAAGATGAGGCTTTCTGTCCCTGTAGGATTTATAGCCTCAGACAGTTATAGGGGAAACTCTATTTTTTTTGGGGGGGGGGGGGTTGTGTTTTTTTTGTGTGTGTTTTGGGCATCACTGCCCTCTGGTGGTGGGAGTAGGAGGCCCAGACTTTTGCTCTTGTGGAGCTGGAATTGAACCTCCATCCCAGTGGGCCACAGTCCCGCGCACAACCACCACGCCACCGGGGCTCAGCCCGGGGAAGCTCTATTTTGTCCTACAGGGTCACCACGAGTTACTATTGACTCTATGACAGAGAGTTTGGGAGCTGAGAGATATCGGTCAATAATCTTTCACACAACCCTTCAAAATTTCAACTTGACACTTGATTTTTTTCTTCATTTCTTTTATGTTGACATAATGTTGAGTGCATCCTTTCTGTTTGGATTTCTAACTCCAGATCTTTTCAGCTTTCATTATAAAACTCTAGCTTCTTCAACTGACAATGGAAATATCCCGTTCAGCTTTTTTATGTCATTATTGTTTTCCATTCACTTTAGCTACTTGATGCAAGTTTCAGTGTCTTTTCGGACATCCACTTTGACCATTTTTTTCTTTCTTGCCTTTTTAATGAATGCTTACTTTCTTCATTGTAATGTCCTTGATATTATCCCACAGTTCGTAAGTCATTAGTGCTCACTGTTAAATCTGTTCTTGAGACATTCTCTAAATTTAGGTGGAGTTTACCCAAGGTCATATTTTGGTTCTTATGGGGTTGTCTTAATTTTCTTCAAATTCAAACTGTTTCTACATATGAATAACTGATGGTCTGTTCCACAGTCCGCCCTGGCCTTCTTTAAGATGATGATATTAAACTTCTCCATCACCTTTTTACATAGATGTCAATTTGTTTCTTGTATCTTTCATCTAATGAAGTTCACGTGTATAGTCACTGTTTGTTGAGAAGGGTATTTTCCATGAAGATATCTTTGGTGTTGCAAAATTCTATCGTGCCATCTCCAGCTTTGTGTCTATCATCAAGGTCATATTTTGCAGCCACTGATTGTTCCTTTAGGTTTTCAACCTTTACAACCCAATCACCAAAATTATCAATACATCCTAATTGTATGTTCAGTTAATTTCAGAGTGAAGAAGTTGGTAAACTATTTATTCATTAAAAGCTTTAGTGCTTGGTGCATAAATTGGAGCAATAGTTGGTCTGGACTTGCTTATAATTGTTTCGATATTATCCTATGCCAGCATTACTCAAGACTGTCCTTAAAAGGTTCCTTTTGACAATAAATATGATATTATTCATCTCGAAATCGTCACTGCTGACATATTAAACAAAGGACTGTCTGACTCAGTTCAACTGGTCAACACAAGTCCATTTCTGCTCCCTGATCCAATGCCTATACTAGCTACGGATCATTTTTAAAAAGTATTATCAATTAGGATTTAGTGCATGTATCCTATCATTCCATAGTTTAATCACGTTGAGCAGAATTGTACAATAGGTACCACAATCAGTTTCCTAACATTCTTGTCCTACCTGGGCTCCTCGATCTTGTCTCTCTTTTGCCCATTTCCCCCGGCCCCCCCCCACCACCACTGTAACCACTACCACCCCCAAACCCTTATTCTACTTGCTGTCCCTATAGGTTCATCTAGGTTTCATATACTGAAAAACAGAAAAACATATAACACAACTTAAAGAGGGTGACCTTCAATGACATCATGCCTCTGAGATAAAGAAACAAAAAACCAAAAAGTATAGAAAATATCAAAAACTACATCAGACCCACCATGCATCAGAATGGGGACCAACTGACAACTTTTTAACTCTTCAAGTCAGGTTATCTCTTTGGTCTTCTGTTCTCATTTAATTTTTGCTAGATATTTAATTTCCCTAGATTCATACTTCTTACATTCCATGTTCTAGATATTAACTGATATTTGTAGTTTTTTCTCCATATTTTAAGATGTGCCCCATTAGCAGATGAACATCCCCCAGATTTTACTCCACCCACATGATTGAAATTGACTTTACTTTTGAAAAGGCAGTTCTTCCTCAGTCATATTTTGAGTACCTTCCAACCTGAGTGGTCCACTGTTTCTCAGCTTTTTCCTAGGTTTATAGTGGCTCATCCATTAGAAATGGACAGCCTATCACTTCTTCACAATGTGTTCTTAGTCTGGAAGCTCCACTGAACCATGCTCATTGTATATGACCCTGCTCATATTTTATATATACCCCAGTGTCATAGTTTCCAACATAACAGCAACAATCAAGGCATACAACAAACTCGGAAGTAAGTGGTGGTAACATACAGTAGGAAGCATTAATATCTCCTTGGGAAAACCACACACAAGAGCCAAAGGGCTACATTAAATAATTCTATATATATGTATGCATGTACACACATACACACACACACACTATTTGGTGAAAGGTGAAAGGGGAGGTCAAGAATATCTCATTTTGATGCATCTACAATGCAATGACAAAAATATATAGTTGTCTTAGCAGTATTTTCCACAGCATGTATAAACAACTCAAATGCCTATCAACTGATGAATGATAAACTATGGTATAGTCACACAATGGATATTACGGACCCATAAAAATAAATAAAGTGCCTACACATGTCCCAACCTGGATAAACCTTGAAAACATTATGTGGTGTGAAAAAAGGCAGAAGAGTAGTTAATCTATTGCATGATTCTACTTATATGACCAATCCAATATAGATACGTTCACAGAAACCAAAAGTCAACTAGAGGTTTCTCCGGGCCACGGAGAGGGCACAACTTCCTTTTGGGGTGTTGAAGGCATTTGGAATGAGCCAGAGGTGGTGGCTGTGTGATCCTGTGCTCCTACAGAGTGCTGCTGACCCCTTACAAATATGTAATGTGATGTTATGTAAATGTATTTAATAATTAAAAATTATTTGGGTTATGTATATACATACATACATACTTACACACATGCACATACACAAGACTTTACAAAAAGTTCAGGGGAAAATTCATTATGTATAATCTTATAATTCCTTATTTACATAAACTTTTCATTGTATATGCACATGTAAACACACACATGTATACACACACATAAATATATTTAAAGAAAAAGCTCACACTCCTTGCATCGATGCCAACTCACAGTTACCCTGCAGGACAGGGTTGAACTGCCCTGTGAGTGAGGAGAATAGAACTGTCTCTGGGAATAGAAAGTTCGTTTTTCTCCTGAAGATCGACCAGTGTTTTCCAACTGCTGACCTTGCAGATCACAGTCTAACAAGTAACCACTCTACCACTAGGATATCTGTGTATTTGTATACACATCTAAATATACATATATGTGTGCATATATGTATATCCTCCCCACATAAAAACAGAGACCAAAAAAACCACTGTCATGTCTTTGATTCCAATGCATAGGTTCCCTATCTAGGGTTTTTGAGGCTATACGTCTTTATAAGAGCAAAGAGTCTCATCTTTCTCCCAAGAAGTAGCTGGTGGCTTTGAACCATCAACCTTGTGGCTAGCAGTACAATGCTTATTTGTCTCAATCTGAACGTTACTCAAAATTACCATAGTACTCTTCCTCTGCCCTAGCTAAGAATTCTAGGATAGGCCCAGCCTTTTTGAGAGCCATCTTGCAGTCTCCCATCTTTATAACAGACCTGGTGTCTGGGACTCATCTTACCTGGTGACAGAGCTCTTCCCACTGCCGCTGCAGAAGCTCCATGCGCTCGTTGAGGATGGAGATGTCTTCGGCGCTGATGTAGGCAGAGAGGGTGTCCTTCAGCAGAGTCAGCTGGGACAAGTCTTTTGTCCAGCTCCCAACCACATTCTCTAGTTCCTAGATTGGAAAAATGAATGAATGAACACATACATACATATATATATATATACATACATACATACGTACGTACATAAATGCTTCACTACTCAGGGACATCAATTTTGAACAGTTTTCGAAGTGTGCCTGGAACACCTTCTTCCTTTCTTGTCCACCTTGGGTGACATCAAACTTGGGATGCCCTGTACTTTCTCTGGGATCCCAGGAGGTGGCTTGCCTCAATCTCTCCATGTATGTTTTTCCATGGCGTTTCTGAGATGGACACGTCATTTCTGCATAGATCTTAATAAACTCCTCTTTCTTCTTTATCCTCAGACCCATGACCGCGCTAATGGAAGAGTGTTAGAAATAGACGCCTAGGTTGGGTTTTCCTCCTTCATGATCTGCCACGGTCTGGGAAATGTAGTTATGATATAATCACTGAGAGGGTCTGATGTGGTTATCGCTCAAAATCACAAATGAGGTAGAGAGCATTTTCAGTCAAAGCTGGTATTTGCTTAAATTACTGGAAAAGGTGTGTGTGTGCACGCACGCTCATGCATGGGTCTCACTGTCATCGAGTCCATTTTGGCTCTCAGCGGCCCTACGGGACAAAGTGGAATTGCTCCTGTAGGTTTCTGGGACTAAGTCTCCATGGGAGCAGAAAGCCTCATCTTTCTCTGATGGAGTGACTGGTGATGCTTTCCAAGTGCCACATATATAACAGATCCAGTTATATAATCTTATATAACATTTATAGTACAGAATGCTACATATTTCCTGCCCTTTCTGGGAATGACTTAAGGGGGAAAATCCATAGGGAAACATTTGAACAAGGTACCATTTCTGGGGCTCTGCTTTTGACATGTGACCGAGTTTTGCAATTGGTCTAACTCTTGCTCTGACAGTTGTCACTGCTTTTGGCTCCTAGCTCATTTC
Source organism: Nesogale talazaci (assembly GCA_004026705.1). Lineage (NCBI taxonomy): Eukaryota > Metazoa > Chordata > Mammalia > Afrosoricida > Tenrecidae > Nesogale > Nesogale talazaci. Next base: position 11,977 of record PVJH01012813.1, on the reverse strand, counting down.
ATGTATGAATAGAGTACTTCACGTGGCTTTTTCTCTCTTCACACAGAGGACAAGTTTCCAAAGGCAAAGTTAATTAACAGTTCTGTCTGAGGCTAACTTCGCAGGCAATTTAGACAAACGAGGTTTTAGCCTGGATTTTCCAGGTAATTGCTTTGTTTTGCTGCTGAGGGTGGTTTGAGGCTGAGTAGCGGGGAGCTGGACAGAAATGCATCTTTTTAATCTGCAAGTTCAATGGCAGGACGTGTTTGCCACTGCCATCTATTTAGGGATGTGAGGTCCCATGGTAACAGTATTTGGCTAGAAGATCAAACTACCTGGGTGAATTATAGTACACAAGTTCTTTTTATATTCTTAGGCATATTAAATGGTGCCAACCCAATGAAATGATTGTCCCTCTTTTCACCAATGTCTGGCGCACCACCCTCTCACCCTCCCCCCACTGAAACACACCGGTGCAAACAGCAAATTGAACACAAAGAGTGGAAAAAAAGACCATTAACCCTACCAGAAACCAAGTGCTTCAGATTTTGAGTATAACTGTGTGATTCAGGCATCCCTGATATTAACTACTTTGAAAAGCTATTTAATTTCTAGAGGGAGGTCTCTATTGACAAACACTGCTCACCACACTGTGGTAGCTGGACCAACAGAAAATCAGGCAAAATCAAGGACTATCAAAACAACCGCAGCAACGAAAAAGAACAGGGTGCATTTGTAGCGCCTGCAGACAAAACCACGTGACTGGTACCATAAGATGCACCTGATCATAAGACACACCCCGTTTGGGGAGCAGAAAAACAAGAAATATCCTGCACCAAATGGTACCAGTATATTAAAATGTTTTGGAATACCACACCTTCGGGCCATAAGATGCACCCTCATTTCCCTCCCACTGTCTTATGGTTCTAAAAATATGTTAATTGAATAGCAAGGGCAGCTCTGACTAGAGCATGTTAGAAGACCAAAGGAGTAAATTAGCATAGAGTTTCAGCCTTGTAGATATATTAATATATATGCTGGGCATATGAGAAATGCTTTATGTTTGTTATAACTACCAGAAAGAAAAAAAAAAGACACCTCCAAACACGGCCGCCGAGTTCCAGCTGACCCACGGTGCCTCCCAGGAAGAACTGCCCGAGTCTGTGACTTCTCACAGGAGTAGAAACCCCAGATTTCTCCTGCAGAGCAGCTGGGGGTTTTGAACTGCAGACTTTGCAGTTAGCAGTTCAATATGCAACCCCTATGCCACCCGGGCTCCTTGGTGAACTGTCGGGTTATTTTATTAAAAACATAATCCATTTCTGCTGGAGCATTGGGCCTAAATCTAACAAGCCATCATTCCGATGTGGTTCCCACCCCCTGCAGGCCCCTGTCCAGTGCCAGCTGCTGTTGGGGCAACCCTGACTCACAGTGACCTCATGTGTGTCTGCATGGAATAGGGCTTCCCCCCACTTTGGGGGGGAAAAGGTGCGTCTTTTTGCAAGGGAGAAATTGCTGGGAGCAGCTCAGCAGGTCTGTCTGGACAGACTGAAACTCCTGACGCTTCGGTCAGCAATCAAATGCTTGCAGGACCCAGAGACTCCTGACAGGTACACAGGAGGGGTCTGATTAAAGTCCCTTCCTTTCTCTCTGAAATTCTATGTGATAATTTGTGGTAGGTATGAGGAGGCATCTAAAAGCATAAGGGTAGGAAATCTAGGAAAAGAAAACCCACAAAGACCATAACTAGATTAACTGGGGGGAAGCGGGGGCAGTTCCTTAGGGGTGTAGTGGGAGTGGGGGGAATGGGGAGCAGATAACGATGAGTACTAGGAAGGAAGGGAATGTTCTAAAGTTGACTGTGGTGGTGATTGTACAACTCTTTTAATGTGACTTGGCTACTGGGTTGTAAGACAAGTGAAGTATATGCCACTAAGACTGTGAAAAAGTTTGATGAAAAATTTCCTATCCTTAAATTTCATTTTCTCATGAAGGCCTTTTGTACCTAGATGACCACAGATTTAAAAGATGCCCCTCGTCATCTCTACAGACTCTGAAATGCACCCCTGGAAGAGAGGGTTCCAGAAACTCACTATCCATGGTGTGAGATATTAAAAACAAACAAAAAAAACCCCAGAATGTTGGCACTGAGCCTACCCTGAATCCCAGGAACTCGAGAGGACAGGGCAGGACTGCACTGTAGGGATTTTCAAGGCTGCAAACATGACATAATCAGACTGCTGACCACTGACATTTCTCTGTGAGGTGGCCGGTAGGTTCAAACCACTGTCATTGGGGTTAGAATCCAAGCACTGGAGCAGGACTTCACCAAGGCTCCACGATACTCCCCCACCTCCCTCACTGCCCTCCTTGGAGTTTGAAAGCTTATCTTGGAATTTTAATAGTGAGGGGAAATTCTTTCCATCACTCGTTGCTTAATTTCTAGACATGTTAAAACAAAAAATAAAATGCTGTTTTTAAAAAATGCATATGACTTCTCAGCCAACATGAAGAAGAGAAGCCAGGTATTTGGGGACTTTTACATAGATTTGCTATAGGGCAGCAATTTGCAAATGAATGGGCCTACAAAATTGGGTACAAAAAGCATTTAAAAAGATTGGCTTGATAGGATCCTGTGCATAACTCAGCAGGAAACAGCTGCTCAGACACATCATCTAACTTACAGGTGTGAAACAGCTACTAAATCAGGTCCGTCTGGCTGAGCCAATGGCTCAGGGAGTAGCCTACATGATTTTTGGGTTTGTGCCCATTGTCATTTTAGGTATTGATCATAATCTTTAGTGCCTAGGGTCCTGGGTAACTTATGAAGTCTGCATTTCCATGCTTACCTGTCTAGTCATGCTTGACCCAAACATGGGTCCAGAAGGGCAGGGACCATTTCTCCAGGCTGAACATCCCCACTCTCCCTGGGTTATCCGGGTGTCTATATGAGAAGGACTCTCCAAGGTGGGCACTTTTAAAAGGTGGCCTCTCCTGATCTTAACGCAGCCTTCAGTTTGTGTGTTTCCAGCTTTCTTTTGCCTCCACTGGGTAATCCATAAACTAATCTATACTTTCATCTGCTCCACTAAATCAACATGAAATCACTTTATCAGAGAGGTATCTGACACAACCTAATAGGCCAGGAACTTGTTTCTACAAGGAGAGAGCCACAGGAACTGACTTGACTATTCTTACCTAAAGGTAGCCCTGCAGGCTTGACAGTTCTTTCCAAAAGACAGCCCCGATGGCACTGTTGGGTAAGAGTTAGTCTGCTAACTAAAAGGTCAGCAGTTGAAACCCATCAGCAGCCTCATAGGAATTAGATAATGCTCTTTGCCTCCACAAAGATTTACCACTTTGAAAACCCTAAATAGGGTTCCTATAAGTTAGAATCAACTTAATGGCAGTGTTGTTTTTGTTTGTTTTTCACTTAAACCTTTCTTAATGTGTTGTTGGAGTCTATTGGCCATAATTTGGGGTGTGTATGTTCATGAGGGACATTGGTCTGTAGTTTTCTGTCTTTGTGGGGGGTCTTTGTTTTTTTGTATCTACGGTTATGCTTGCTTCAGAGAATGTGTTTGTTTTCCTGTTCTATATTTTGGACTAGCTTGTGACAAGTCTTCTCTGAATACAAGGTAGAGTTCCCCTGTGAAGCCATCTCGTCCAGAGCTTTTCTTGGTTGGAAGTTTCTTTTTGTGTTGGTTGATTTGGCTTGATTATTTCAAAGGCATCATTACAGCAAAATCCCCAATATGTGTTATGACCCCAAGCCGAACCTAATCCTCTACCTTGCATCGCATCTGCTCTGCATGCAGTTCATCGTGGTGATCTGGGAAAGGTTGGGACAGCTTCTTTTTGAAAGTTCTTAGCTTCTCCAGAGACTCAGCAATTCCTTTTTCACATTTTTCCCAGTCCTGCAATCGGAAGAGAATGACATATCATGGCTTTACTTTGTTAGGAATTTGGAAGAAAATGCAAACACCCACCGGTCCTGATCCCCAGAGAATGAATGCACAGTGTCCAGGTATGTCCACAGCCATTGCCACATCGAAACGCACATGACACAATGACCAAATTGAAATGCATATGACACAATGGCCAGAGGAGCCCAGTGGAAAGTGGACTCTGTTGCTTCCCAACTGTGTGGTATTCATTCAGCAGACAAGGTCTGTGTCGCAGCTGCACAAGAACTCTCTGAGTCTGTTGGAGAATTAAACCACATTTTATCAAGGCATTGACCACAATGCCCCAAATAACCTAGGTATTGTATGATAGTGCATGGGAAAATAGAATTGAAAAAAATGTTACTATTTTCCCATGAATTTTCTGAAGCCCCTTTGTAGGTACTGAATTTTCTGAAGCTCCTTTGTAGGTATGATTTTGATTATAAAAATGAATCTGAATCGATCTGAAGCCATAGTCAATTTCTTCCGTTTGTGAATTATGAGGAAATAACTTGTGTTCACAGTCAGGGTACCCTACTGCTTTCCTACCCCGCCCTACAACTTCTCCCATGATCGGGACTGTTTCAAATGCATCGTCTTATTGCTGCTAAGGGTCGTGGAGTTAGTTCCAACTCATAGGGACCTTACACACAACAGAACAAACACTGCGGGGCCCAATGCCAACCTCAAAATGGTTTCTATGCTTGAAACCGTGCATAGTCAGAGATTAATAACAATATAGAATCTCTTCCAGACCGAAAATAAGTATGGAGAAGAGAAGGAAAGTAGAATCTAGAAGTTATCCATGGCTGAGTCATTTGACATATCAACAGAATAAACCAGCTATAGCTGACTGGTGGCAGAAGCAAAAATGCACAATTGTGGAAGACATGGCGCTGGGCTGGTGGACACGTCCTTCTTTGGGACACATCTCAGTTAAGACCAGACTGAAGAAAAGGACATCACATTGGCTTAAGGGAACTCAGCAGAATAAGGCATGAGCTGAGCTGTAATGACTTACTGGCCCAAACCAGGGACACAAACATCCTGTCATGGAGATGGCTCGGGACTGACCAGCATGCTTTTCTGGTTGGCATAAGGTCACCGTGAACTGACACTGACTGGAGGGCCAACAGCACTCTAAATCTTAGTACATTGGGGCTTCACAAGGTGGGTGAGAAAATGGAATGGAAATATACTGTGATTTTCCTGAAAAATCTTTGAAGCCCCCTTATCTGTGACAAGAGATTAAATGTATAATCCATAAAAAATAACTAAACACACCAATAAGTGGAGGGAAAGAGATAATGCACCATTTAAGAGATGTGTGTCTCCTTTGTCAAGGAGCAGTAAGTAGTCTGAGGAGAATGCAGCTGGTACAAGTGGCAGTGCAGCAGAGAGCGGCCAAAGGAAGTAGCCAGAATAGAGTGAAGTTATGTTCTGGAAGGTTGCACACCCGATCTATGAATTAATGCAACCTGCTGTCGTGGGGGCAATTGGACTCAACAAAACAAGGCTCCTTCATTTTTTCCATCAACCCAATTCCTGTCCTCCTCCTCACCAGTGCCTGTGTCTCACGGCAGCCACTCCCAAAGCCCTTCATTACTGAGCTCCTGGACACCTGGAATCATTTTTGGTAGTTAGCCTAGTGTCATATCTTGCTGCATTTTACTTCACAACATCCCTCTCATCACGACCAATGTTTTATGTCTGGTGTCTTTCTTTCTGTTCCCCTTACTCCTTATATTTAGCATCTAAGACCATAAGTGCTATTATAATTCTCTTCTATAACATATATTGGCTAAAGTGCATCTCTACTCAAAGTCTCGTGGTTTCTTATTTATGGTGGGATTCTGGTCCAACATTCTCCCTACTCTTTATAATTACTTCAGGAAACCTGCTAGAGTGCCAGTGTTCTCTCTTTCCACTGACCAGGTTGGGGGAGGGGGGGGGAAGTCATTGCTCCACTGGGGTTAATTTGTTCCAAGTTCCTATTCAGACATCCTAATTTCCCAAGTTAGAATTCACCAATTCTTATGCTTCTGAAAATAAGCACATATACCAAAAATCTAATCTTTCTTTTTATATTTTGCATCACTCCCAATTAAATCATTAAAGGCTCTGATACTTACCCACAGTGTCAATAACTATTAATTGAACTGCAAGTAATGGGGGTCACAATTAATTTCTCATAACATCGCTAAGAAAGATATCAAAGCAGTTGGATTGGGAGGACAAAGGATTATATTGATTGTGTTTTGGGAACGAATACTCACACATTAGATTCAGAGTTAAAAAGTTGTCATTGTTAGGGACTTATGTATGTTACAACAGAACAATAGACTGCCCAGCCCTGGGCCAGCCTCACAAAAGGTGCTGTGCTTGCGCCCATTTTTGTAGCAATGGCATCATACCACTGTGTTGAGGGTCTTCCGCTTTTTCCCTGAGTCTGTACTGTATTAACCATGTGAGACAAAGTCTTGAATATCTTCATTAAAAAATAGATAAGCTGAATAGTTGTGGCAGAGAGGATGATGTCTCTAAAAATGATGCTGTATACACATTAAACTTGAGTTTCATAAATTTTGGGCACACAGGATCTAGTGGGTGATTCAGCAAGAGATCTCTTTTATTTAACAAGAATAGGAATTTCCTCTCCCAAAGATGACTTATATTCCGAAGCCATCACCAAATCTATGCTTTACTTACCAACAAGGGACTGCCATGAAAAGCAAACACAATGACTCACCCAGTATGCTCTATGAGGTTTTGGCACTATGTCCAAAATCACATCACAGATAAAGAAAAATGTATGATTAACATGTCCTTTCAGAAAGAGATACAATGTGTTTAATCATTTCCTGAAAGCAAAAAAGAAGAAATCAGCAGTATCGTATGACTGATAAACTGCGCTATGTATAAAAAGTTCTTTGTAGAAATTAAGTGATTATTTTTAGATGGGTTATATCCTTTTTGTTTTTGGGGGCATCACTGCTCTCCGGTGGTGGGAGTAGGAGGCCCAGCCCCACTGCTGGAATTGAACGTCCGTCCCCGTGGGCCGCAGTCCCGCGCACAACCACTACGCCACCGGGGCTCAGCCCAAGGGTTATATCCTTTTTGACTAACTCACTCACTGTTATCAAGTCAATTGCCACTCATACAGAATCCATAGGACAAGACTGAAACTCTTTAAGGGAACAGACAGCTTGAGCTTTCTCCCTGATAGCATAAACTCAATGTGTATGTATGACAACTTTAAGCCTTCAAAAATGTAATCTCTACATTTGAAGTTTAGTTATACTTTTGGTTGCAAAATATGTAGTGATAAGCCAACTTCAAATTCCTTAGATACTCTCATTAAAATGCTACTATCAATTTATATCTACATAAATGTCATCATGTCGCTTTCTTCACTTAAAAATGATGACAATAACATCAACGAAGACCATTACTGCCATTGACTGAGTGCCTAATACATGCCAAGTACTGGGTTACACAACTGTCCTTCATGATTTCACTAATTTGTCCATGGCCCCATGAAGGTGGTATAATTATACCCATTCTACAGATGGGGACACTGAGGCTTAGGTGAGCACAGTCATCTGATTTATTGAGTTTGTCACTTAGGAGTGACTAGAATCTATCTTAATTTAGAAACTTTATTAACTACTTACTGATGTATTGAACTGGGAGAGAGATGGAGCCTTCTAGTCCCATACAGAGTGACAGTCTTAAACACCCACAGGTGTTTAAGATCTTCCCTGTCCAATAGGGACACCCTGAATCAGAATCAACTGGATGGCAGGAAGTGAGTTTTATGCATTTAATTATGTGTAAGTTTGGAGTGCATCCGAGAGAAAAACCAAATTGTGGGAGGCCTGAATAAGTGTATATCTTCCGCAATGTATTGAGAGTTCCCTATGCAATCTCTCCAACTAAGACAGTGATTCTCAACCTTCCTGATGCAGCAACCCTTTAATACAGTTCCTCATGTTATAAAATTATTGCTACTTCATAACTGTAATTTGGATAGTGTTGTGAACTGGGCAACCCCTGTGAAAGGGTCCTTCAACCTCCAAAGGGGTCATGACCCACTAGTTGAGAACCACTAAACTAAGGACTTCATACATCACTAGCAATCTTATCCCGTAGCAACTTGCTAAGATATCTAAGATGCTCTCAGGAGCATCTTGGGTAAGTTTCCTCCTGCTATAAAATGAGAGATGCTAATCTTGAAAACCACTTAGATGAGGGTGTGGTGGACTCTCCTCTGAATTCCTGTCTGGATTTATAAAGTCATTACGTGGTTCGGGGCTTAGCACTGACCATTAATCAGAATTCACAGATGGGACAGTTTTATGAGACCTAATACTACTTTGAAGGGAGATGTTTCTGGAAGACCAAAATGCTGAGGTTTGAGAAACTTGCTGTTTCCGGCAAGACAGAACAAAGTCTTCAGTTAGGGAGGCTCAAACACTTCCTGAAAGACCTCTGTGTCACTTCAGACACTACTTGGCTGGCCGTGAGAGGAAGCAGCATCACTAGAAAAGGAGCCCTGAGAAGCCCCATCAGTGCCTGAGGAGCGGATGCTTTAGGAGGAAAACGCCACTCACTCTCAACAGGAAAGCCAGCTGTCTCTTCTGCTCCTCCAGGTGCACACTGGCGGACTTCCACTTCTCCTGGGTTTCCATGAGCTCAGTCTGCAGGGCGGCCTCAGCCCCACTATCCGCCGAGAGCAGGAGCTGCTTGCCAGCCTCCACAGTCAGGATGTAGCTTCCTTGCTGTCGCAGGAAGACTTTCTCTTTGAACTGAAAGGGACCAGACAATGTTTTACTGTCTTGTTCTCTTCTCCATCACAGCCCTGTTACACAAGCATTTTGAAATAACTCTACATTTGGTCTTAAGGAGCCCTGGTAGAACAGTGGCATAGTGGTTCACAGGAAGTTTGACAGTTCAAGACTGCAGGGGAGATGGCCGTGTCATCTATTCCCATAAAGATGACAAACAAACAAACTCACTGCCATCAAGTCATTTCCTACTCAGAGGGACCCACCCTAGTGGTCAGGGTAGAACTGCCCCTGTGGGTTTCCCAGACTGTAACTTCTATACAAGAGAAGAAAGCTTCTTTTTGTCCTGAGGAGTGACCGGTGGTTTCAAACTGTTGACCTGGTGATTGGCAGCCCAGTGTGTAACTGCTATGTCATGGCCTAGAAACTCTTAGGGAGCAGTTCTGTGATGTGCAATATGACAACTGATTTACTGCCCTAACCTGGGGTCCACAGAGAAACACAGGTTTCTTCAAAGTGTTAAGGGCTCCTTGAGTCTTTGAAGGGCATGGACACAGATTTTAAAAAGACCCAGTGTGAAGACAGCTAAGGAATCCTATCCCCACTGTAAGTACTTGGCTGTCAACTAAAGGTAAGTGGTTTCAACTCAGTAGCTGTTCCATGGGAGCAAAAGAAGGCAGTCAGCTTTTAGAAAGATGACAGTTTTGGAAGCCCCTTAAGGTCCTTTCACCCTATTTTGTAGAGGCCTTTGACACCCCGAGGCTTGATTTGGGTTTTGTGTGATGAGGGCAAGCAGGGACAGATATACTCTGCAAATGACAAAATGATGCATTCAAGAAATTAGATGTGGCTTCCTGTGGTGAGAGTGGCTTCCTGTGGCCTGAAAGCATGGGCAAAAGGGAGGCACTAGAACTTGGTTTCTAAACAAGAATCTATGAAAGTGAGAAGTCCCAGTCTTGAAACTCCTCCAGATTCCTTCTTCTGCAGATCTAAACACTGGTCTGAGTGGTTATAAAAGGGGCGAGAGTAACAGTGAAGCTGATTCAATGTTTCTGTAGTGCATGGACGAGTTTCTAACAAATGGGCGAAGGAGTGCCAATGGAATTCATAAAAGAATATTAAGCAGGATATTCTCCTTTTGGATTGAAGTGTTAATAAGTCTGCAATAGGGTGGAAACTAGAAGAGTTAGAACATACATTGGCTATCCTAAGACTGGGTGGGAGTTTATTTTCTATCTAGGTAAGACAGGCTGAGCAATGAACTTAGGGCCGGGATGGTGGGGGTGAGGCCACATTGCAGATTAGATGTGGGGTGTGTACAGAGCAAGGGAAGCTATAGTTAGAGAGCGACTCTGGGGCTCCCAGATTGGTAGACCAGAGAGCTGGCAATGACATCCCCTTGGAGAGCAACCAAACCTGAATGGGACTTGTTGGTACAAAGAGAACAGACTCTGATTCACTGAGTGCGCTGTGTCTGCATAGCACAGGTAAACAAATCCAAGAGGCAATGGATATATAGCCATATTCTCCAAGAGAACAGGGACAACCGATCCTTTTCTGCTGGTAGGGGTGGGAGATGTCCACCCTATGTTTGAGGACTCCCAGAGAAGGGAGGAGGAGGAGAACCATGTGGCCTTTAAAAGATGAGACATCTATGTTGTACACTGGGAGAGAGTTCTCTGTGTGCTGTGCTGGTCTAAGATGTCAGAGTCCAGTTTCTCAGGCTGGTAAAAGTAGAGGCTCACTCAGAAGAGGTGCGGCACTCTCATTGGTCAGGGACCTTCATTTTTTCTGCGAGATGCATGTAAACCACACATTAAAATCATCTGTGCCTTATGATCATCCGTGCTACGTGTTCCTGATCTTGCCTTCACATCCAATGAGCTGTGGGTGGCCTCTATGTGATCTGGGGAGAGGCTGGGACTTAACCTCATGCCAGCCTTCAAGGCGAGTTTTTCCCTGCATTCATTCTGTGAATTGCAGCTGACATCTGAGATCCCTGTTTGTTTCGAGGCCCATGGCACTCCACAATTCCTCCGGAGAACTGAGGTGCGGGTCAAGTGAGCAGCGGAAACACCGGAGAGGTGTGCTGGCGGCATGGTTTTGCAGCTTACCTGCACTTCATCAAAGAGGGCCCTTGCTTGTTGTAGGGGGATAGGAACGCTTCCAAGACCGCTCGTGGGTAAACAGGACACTTCACCCAGCCATTTGCGGAGCTTCTCTGCCATCTCCCGATAGCGCTGCCACTGGCGAATCTGGCTGTCAATGATCCCTCGTCTCTGCTGGGCTCTTCGAATCACACCCTGCCACTGGTTACTGAGAAGTGTCAACTTCAGGTTGAACTCGTCCCTGTGGAAGAGGTCATACTCTGGTGAGAAGCACTCTTTTGGAGTTTTACTTAAATAACCAGTCACTGAGAAACTAATTGGTGGCCAGAGAGGGGACACCAAACAGCAGATTTCAGATATCCTGTTTCAAGCAGCCAGTGGGTTTATTGCAGGTCATTTTAAAAATAAGTAACATGGAAAGGAACAGGTTTGCAAACGATCAGCATCTTTGTGGATCAGTACGGACTGGAGGCATTGTTAGGTGCCCCTGTGTTGATTTTAGGCACTTTGCTACCTAATGCCATAGAACAGAACCACCCCCTTAGGATTTTCTAGGCTGTGCAGCTCAACCGCCTCATGGTTGGCTGCTAACCGAAAGGGTGGCAGTTCGAACCCACTCAATGGCTCCAAGGAGAAAGACCTAGTGATTTGTTCTCCTAACTATTACACCTAGAAAACCTTATGTGATAAGAAGTCTCGCCATACTTGCTTCTGCAATGTCTGCAGAAGGACATCATGCTTTGCAAAGTGGATGGGGCGGAGGGAAAAAAAAGGAAGAAGGCCTTTGATGAGATGACCCAAATATAGCGGCTGCAGTTGTGGGCTCAAAGCTAAGCACAAGCGTGAGGGTGACACAGGACTGGACACTCTGGGGTTCTGTTGCATGCAGCACGTCTATGAGCTGAAATCAACTCGTGATATCTACCCACACAAGATCTGAAAACCATGGGAGTCAGTCTCTCTGCCGCATGAGGTCACCATGAGGGGGGATAGATGTGCCCGCACCCGGTAACAATTTTTAAGGCAGCAGATTGAGAAGTCTTTCTCACGCTGAGTTCCCTGGTGGTTTGAATGGAAAAAGCATTTGCTTAGCAGTCAAGAGCTTAACCTTTGCCACCAGGGCTCCTGGCTTGATGGTTTTTCAGTTGGGGGGGGG